>QEPC01005822.1:9301445-9370308 GCA_003113815.1 Sphenodon punctatus
TCTCCTCCGCAGCCGCCAACTCCTCCGCCGTCAGGCGTGGCCACACCCGGCAGATTCGGCCACCCTGAAACCGCTTCATTTTTTATTTTATTTTTTAATTTTTAGCACACAGTCACACACCACAGTCCAACCCACACTGCAACAACACACACCAACCCACCCAAACACACAGCACAGCCAAAACCAACACAACAATCACCAAAACACACTACACAAGCAGCCACCGAAACAAACACACACCCTCTCGCCTCACTCGCGCACACGCACACGAATTTCTGGCGCGACGCTGATTTTACGGCTTCCCGCGATCTCGCGATATTTCTGGCCGAAGGCCGAACGCAAACGCGCGAACCACCCGAACACCGAACGACCGAACACGAACGCACAACCCGATGGCGAACGAACCGAACGTCCAAACACGAACACACAACCCGATCGCGAACGAACCAAACGCCCGACCATGAACGCACGACCTGCCTGAACAACCGAACACAAACAGCCGAACACGAATGCCACTGAACCGAACGGGCGAACACGAACGTGCAATACGACCGAATGACCGAACACGAACACACGAACCGAACGCGGCCGAACCGAACGGCCGAACACGAACACATGAACCGAACGCAGCCGAACCGAACGGCCGAACACGAACCGCGATCTGTTCGCCCATGCCTATTGGTTCTCACCTTTAAAGCCCTACACAGTCTCAGCCCGACCTATCTGTGGGATAGTCTCACTCCCTGGGTCCTGGATTGACCCCTGTGGTCTACTGGGGGCCCTTCCTGGAGGTCTCCCAAGTCAATTGGGGGGGCCACTATGGAGAGGGTGTTCTCGGTACTAGCTGCACCTCGGCTGTGAAACTCCCTCCTGGAGGAAGCTCGCTGTTGACTTTTTGTCGCTTGTGTAAGACCTGGTTATTCCGCCAGGCGTTTGGTGGAGGGGACGAGTGAAGGTGGTTATGTGGTGGGGAGTGGGGGGAGGGAGTTATGGGAAGGTTTTGTGTTTTTTATATTTTTAAGTTGGGTGGGAATGTTTTATTGGGTGTGGAGGGGGGGGAAGGAGGTTTGGGGGGGTTATCTCCTGTCATCCTTATTTATTGTACTTTTAGTATTACCCCAGCTGTGTTTTTATTATTGTGATTTTTATGAGTGTTTTAATATATTTCTATAGTTGTATTTTTATGTTTTTGAAATTGTTAGCCACCCCGAGCTGTTCTCAGGAGGGGTGGGATATAAATTGGCTAAATAAAAAAATAAAATATATTTATATGATTTTATTATAAATCATGATGATGTATATTTATATGACTTTATTGTGAGCTGCCTGAGGTGGAGTTGGGTTGGGTATTAAATTGTTTAAATAAATAAATACATAAATGAATTTGCAGAGCCAGTTGTTGTTGTTAGGCCAGTGGTTCAGTAAGGAAGCAGTGTGCCCAAGTGTCTGACTCTCTTGGTGCAGCATTGATTCAGGGATGCGTGATTAGGGGTTAATGGTGCAGTGAATTCAGCTAAGTAACTACCTGCCTTACATTGTATCTAAATCAGTGGCTTTAGATTGTATTTCTTCCTCTTAAGCCTAGCTGACTGGAACTTGCAGCGCTCCAGTCTCATTGCTATTCATCATGGCTGCCTCAGGCCTATCCAGTTTTCCAGAATTTGATGTTCATAATTCAGCTGCAACTTCAGGAGTTCACTGGGAAAAGTGGCCAGAATGCTTTGAAAATTTACAACTGGCTCTGGACATTAAAAATGCCACAAGGAAATGTGCAATGCTTTGACATTATGCTGGTGAGCAAGTACATGAATTTTTTGACAATTACCTAGATAGATATAAATTTATTGTGCAGCCAAGGCTATTACAATATACAACATATAATATATACAATAATAATAAAAATATATCAAGTAAGTATACCATAGGATAATCACATCAACAATCTCCAGAAAAACATTCATGAGGGGAGTGGCCTCTCCTTCTAGCAGTCATAAGCTTAAGGGATCTTATCTGCCAGAAAAACTTGTCTCAGACACATGGCTACCTGACAAAAGGTTACTACTGCCCTTCACATTTTTGAGTCAATTGGACTAAGGAGCTTCTGCAGCAAGTTGTCCAGATAATTATCCCTAAGTTCCGAAAGAGCTCTGCCAAGATACTTGGTTCGTGGACCAGAAAAAAAGGGGCAATCCAAAAGGATGTGACTGCAGACAAATCGACTTTCCCGGATTTACAAAGTACACACAGGCGTTGTTCGCGGGGAATACCCTTATATCGGCCTTCCCAAAGTGACAAAGAAAGTGTGTTACATCTTACCCTTGTATGTACTATTCTCTTACTAGAGTCCATCCATTTGAATAAATAGAAGACCCTGCACACAGGGGATTAAAGGGTTTATAATCAAAACCAACTCTCTGAGCAGACAAAAGAGCAGTATCTGATCAGACGGTCTCTTTCTAATAAGGGTCATAGATGCCCTTTGGCCAGCTTGCTTAAAAACAGAGCTAGAGAACCCCAGTTTTTTTACTACCAGCTCCACCAGGTTAGCCCAAGGATCAGTGAGCCTGCTATTAGATGCCAAGCTCAACAGGGAATCATCTTGTGGGGAAAATAACAGCTCTAACCCAGTATTTAAAAAGAGAAAAAAGGGCACCAAATTTAAGAGAGGAACAAAGAAGTTCTGATCTTAAGATCACCTGGGGGGTACCAAAAGGGACCCCCAAATATCACCCAAAGGAAGTTGTTCTGAATACTCTCTAACTTGTCAAAAAAGCAGGTACACCAAACAGGGAATGCGTAAAGTACCTGAGTAACCAATTTGACCTTAAAAAGGTGGAGGGCAGGTGAGACCAATTTAACCCCATGTCAAAAATAATACTTAGGAATTACAGTTGATGTTTTTACCCGCATGATTTTTAACTACCTTAAAATGAGAGTTCCAACTGATAGTAGAGGAAAAAAATCACCCCTAGATATTAAAATATTTATTTATTTTGTTAAATTTATTGGCCGCCCCCTCATGCTTATGACATCTTGGGGTGGCTTACAATATCATAAATGAGCGTACCTGTTCAGTTATATTTCCACTGATACTCCGGTGATGTACTTTCTGGGGCCCTCTATGACCTACAATCAAAACCATTGTTTTGCCGTAGGTAATAGATAGTAATTTGATATTACAGTACTCCCCAAAATATTGCATAGAGTGCCTGAGTCCTATCAGTGGCTGCAAAATTAAAACTGTATCATCCGCATAAAAGAGCAGCAGGACTCTCCGATCACCGACTAAGGGTGCATGGGTATCTACAGACTTCATAAATCTGTAGATTTATGAATCTATACACATTAACAAATATGGGTGATCCAAAGACTATGACATTGCAAAACTGGCATTGAAGCCCGAGAGAAATATAAAATATGACACACACATTTTTTTCCAAGCTAAGCAAGAACATGGTGAACTAATAGACGAGTATCATACAAGGCTCAGAGAGCTTGCTGTTACTTGTGAGTGAGTGTACAGATCCTGATAGTCACAGATTGTACAGGACTGTATTTCAGCAAGGCTCAGACGCCACATTTTATGTGATTCTGAGTTAATTTGCATAAAACTCCTCAGCACAGCATGAGCCTATGAAGTATCTGAAATTCATGCTCAGAAAATTGAAGAAGGGCTAGGAGAGAGTGATACACAAACTGGAATGGCAACGCAAAGGAAAATCTACCAGTGCACATGCTTCCAGACAATCCTGTTACTATTTTGATGTCATGTGCCCCCATACCAGTGCGTGTCCAGCAACAGGAAAGCTCTGCAAGGCTTGTGGCAAGCTTAAACTATTCACTAAAGTTTGTAAATACAGACACCGCTCTACAGGCATTCAGATAAGGAACCATGCAATGCCTCACACCTCACCAGGCACAGCACAGTCCAGAAGCTGCTGGATCACTCACTGACAACTACATTTTTAGTATATTGTTACAGTCTTCAAATGCTGGCCAGCCTACGTGCACAATACTGCTTCATGGCCAACCAATTGAAATGCTTATTAGCACAATAGCATCGGTAGATGTTACTGGTGCACAGACAGAGATACAAAGGACTACCACACAGACCAGTCCTTCAGAAAACAAATGTAAAGATATATCTATACAAAGTGACAAAACCATTGAAAGTGTGTGGGACTTGAATCTGAGAACAGTGTTTGCAACTTCCAAGCTGGGAGTGGGAACGGTTGCAGCGGGAAAATGATGTGGTGAAAATGGCGCAGTGGGCTTTTAAGGCGTCGGAGAGAGGGGCCAGAAGTGGCCTGCTTCTGAAAGCAGCTCTTGGCCCCTGGGGAAGATATTTCAGCTCACAATACCATGGAGGTACTGATGCTACCCTAAGTCTCACCACCCCATTCAGGGTTTTGTCCCCAACCCAGATCCTGCCTTTTCAGCTCTGCCTGACACTTTTCCACACCTGAGGAAGAGGGATTAACAATGCCCATGTTTTTCATTTCAGTGCTTGGAAAGGACAAATGCTTGTAGTAATAATAATAATAATAGTAATAAGACTGACATTCCAGATATTTCAGGAATAACAGAATGCACCTTTGTTCTTACTAGAAATGGTCCTGCCCAAAACCCAGTGTTTGGTCACAAATGTTTCCAGATTTCAGAAATGCTGGGATTTAAAGATTTTGGATTTTGACAGGCTAGATTTGTGGCTCTGGAGCAAAACTGAGCTCTGGTTTCAGCTGAACTGTTTTTCTTAGTTATTGCTCTATAGGAGGATAAAACAGGAATGGGCAAAACTTCCAAGGCCAACAGCCGCATAGCAAAATTTTCATATTGCCAAGAGCTACAGGACTAGAGGTGCAACGGGAAACACGTTTGCCACCCGCAGGCAATACATGCACTTTCAGGCACCCCCAGCAGGCAGCTGATGGGTTTACACAGCTTCCATCAGGAGTCTGGACACCTGAAAGCATGGGACTTTCTGGGACACCTCGGGAAGCTCCTGCACCCTCACTGGACTGATTCACCTGCTTGGCTATGCCACTACCCCTACTGCTCCTCCAGTGGCTGCTCCCGGTACTCCTCCGGCACCTCATACTCCCCAGCTATGGGGACTATGGTGGACCACCTGACTCAGCTGAACAGTAGGGGCAGCATTGCAGCCGGGCAGGTGAATCATGCTGAGGAATGCGGGGGTAGCCCACCAGGTCACATTTAGGCACCGATTGGGGCCCAAATGAGACCAGGTTGATTGTATGGGGTGCCCATTCTTCTCGGTACCCTCTTTCAGCTCTACACAGGACACTGTCCATTGACATATTATGTAGTCCCCAAATATTAATAAACAAAATAACTGTTTGACAAACTCTTATAAATTATAATACAGTGGTATTTAAAAACACCATTTAATATTATTGTTAATGGAACTTTTAAAAATGGAATCCCTGATTTGAAATGCCCATGCATTTGAATGACATAAGTGAAAGGCAGTAAACATGAAGTTGGTTGTGGAGCTCAGAAATAGTGGACCAGTTCACTCGCACTCACACTTCCCTAGAACAAAGCTCCAATTCCTCCAGAAGAGACTGCAAGTCCTTGCTGTAACTTAAGTTACTTTTATGTTTGCAAATACCTTTCAGTGTTGGTCTTGGGACACCAGGGAGAAGGTGCTGACTGGCTGCAGGTTTGGGGCTTCCCGGACTGCAGCTGGTGCAGTGCAGCAACTCCTGATTCCAGGAATGGTGCTTAGGAGGACAGATGTCTCCTGCTCTTATAGCTTCCCAGAGGCTCTGGAGGCAGCAGTGACAGAAATAACAGCTGAGCTTTCTTGCTTCTGAGGGAGCCTCATGGACACACACACACACACACACACCGGGCAGCCACTTCTGGTGAGAGCAGCAGACCGGTGCTTGAGAGCTGCATGCAACTCCCAAGCTTCAATCTGCAAATTTAGTTTTTTGTTGACGTTGGTGCTACCATGGGGTAACCAACAATAGAATTTAGCCCTTCATCTGTGAAAACACCAAATAATTTTACATACATTTTTTACAGTCCTCAAATTACTCACTGTGGAGTATTCCCATTTGGGGTTGGGTTGGGGATATGCTTTGCATTTAGAGACTTTTATTAGATGCTGATTTTTATCAGATTTTTTTTTATGCTTATATTGTTGCTTCATATTTTATGGATTTCATTGTTAGCCTCCCTGAACTGCCAGAGGCAGGAGGTAAAAGAACCTGTATAAATAAATAAATAAATAAATAAATAAATAAACACTTGAAGTCTTTGGGACTGGACTAAGTGGTTTGAGAATTGTAGCCATTTTGCCTAAGCATAAGCAACACCAGGCATAATAACAAAATGATATTGAGGAACCAGAATTACGAATGCTACCTAAGCATTTGTGCTTTATGAAATATAGAATATTTTTGTGTTTATTCACTCCAAGTCTTTTGCATTGTAGTTAAAGATGGCTCCATTGTAATCCATTTGTAAGAACATAAGTAGTGCCATACTGGGTCAGACCAGTGGTCCATTAACCCCAACACTGGTCTCCAACAGTGGCCAGTCTCAGTTGCTTGGAAAAAGTACCACACGGGTCACAACAGAGCGATCTTTTCCCTGTTGTTCATTCCCAGCTTCCGACAGTGAGAGGTTACATTCCCCAATCCTGCCCGGCTAATAGCGGCTAATGGACCGATCCACCAGAAACCTGTCCAACCCTTTCTTAAACTCAGATATACTGCTAGCCTTGTCCACATCTTTTGGCAACAAATTCCACAACTTAATTGTGTGTTGAGTGGAAAAAAATACTTTTTTTGTTTAAATCTGCTACCCATTAGTTTCATACAGTGTCCCCTAGTTCTGGTACTACTTGAGAGGGTAAATTATTCCCTATTAACTTGTTCCACACGCTCATGATTTTATAAACTTCTATCATACCCTTCTGTCATCTCTTCTCCAAGCTGAAGAGCCCCAACCTGTACAACTTCTCTTCATAGGGGAGCCCGTTCCATACCCCCTTATCATTTTTGTTGTCCTTCTCTGTACCTTTTCTACTTCTTCTATATCTTTTTGGAGATGGGGTGACCAGAACTGCAGACAATATTCCAGGTGCAGTTGCACCATAGATTTATATAGTGGCATTATGATATTTTCAGTTTTATTCTCTTTCCCTTTAAGAATAATTCCTGTCATTATGTTTGCTTTTTTGATCGCCATTGCACACTGAGCTGAGGATTTCAATGTATTGTCCACAATGACTCCAAGATCCTTTTCCAGCATTGTGTACGTAAAGTTTGGATTGTTTTTCCCTATGTGCATCACTTTGCACTTGTCCACATTAAATTTCATCTGCCATTTGTATACCCAGTCACCTAGTCTTGCAAGATCCCCCCTGCAATTCTTCACAGTTCACTCGTGTTTTAACTACTTTGAATAACTTGGTGTCATCTGCAAATCTAATCACCTCACTCCTTATTCCCCTTTCCATTGTAGGTTCAATGAAAAATATTAAGTTGCTGATTTTATGTTTTCTCTCCAACAAATCTGGTTCCAATGTTTTCATATTTTTTTTAAGTGCTGAGCACCACTTGGGAGTGAATGAAATGAATGGACTCTGAATACACTCATTAACGTCCAGATTCAGGCCTGCAGTTCCTTCTCTGCTTTGTTGCAAAGTATGATTATATATTTGGTTATTGAATTGTTATATCTTGAAGTACGCAGCAATAAGTAAATTCTTTTTGAGAATCTCTTAGAGGTGATACATGTGTGGAAGAGATAGTCAAGTGTGACTAATCCTTTGAGGAAATTAAATTAACAATATTGTGGCACTGAAAATGGAATACTCCTGTAGTGCAAAGATTTTTTTTCCCCCCTGGGTGAGGCCAATCAAACTTTTTTTTTAACCACTTAGTTATTTCATTTGTCTTCTGAAATAAAATGGCTTCTGCCTGAAAATGTAGTATGATGTAGTCTTGCATTTAGCAGTATGACTTCTCTGTTAATTCTTGCTTTAAAATGCAGAGTTGGGACAGAATACAGAAGGCATTCTGGCAGATATCTCAGGAGGAAGTGCATGCTTGTCTGATCTCAGCAGAAAGGTATAGGACCGCCTTTTAGGATAATTTTTAGGACATCCGAAGTAGTTCTGTGTATGGATCAATGGGGATGGGGTTATGGGAAAGGTCCTCACACTTGGTTGTTCAACAGGGAAGCAGTTTAGCTCCTCGTCCCTCCTCATGAGCAGTGCAAAGTTTGAGCTGGGGGCTTGCACTGATAGCTGGCGGGAATGCTACTGCTTCCCTGCTAATCAACACTACCTCCATTGGTCGATGGAAGCCCCAGATCAGGACTTGCATTTCTAGCGTGTGAAAAAAAAGCTCCCTGTGGTTGTCACGGCAAGACTTGAGCTCAGAGCTTGCTGTAACACCGTGAAGGAACATGATTCACTCTTTCTTGTTGTTAATCAGGAAACCAGGACTACTCTCATGCTTCCAGTGCAAACCCGGACCTGGCGCTTGCACTGCAGATGTGGGACACATATTTTTAACTGTGGGTGAGGGGAAGTCACAAAAACTTTTTACTGACTGCAGCCTTAGAGGCTTTTTCCTACCTACTTTACATACAAATATTTCAAAGTTGTTTTTAACCAACACCTTCTGCTGAGGTGTTTATAACCATCTTTGGCCAAGTTTGCTAATATCAGTTGTACCTAAAACACATGCTCCATAACTATTAGTTAACAATATAACAATCTTTCACCAGCCATTTGAAATGAGATCTTGATATAGCATGAGAGCGGCATTTCTGTTTTTCATCTCTTCGACTCATTGAGGGCTTCACTGATATGGAACTAGGTCATTATTATGATTTTCTAAAACAGATTAACTTCAGGATCACTAATGCGTTGATTACAGTGAGGCAACATATATGGATATCAGGACGATGATGACTGAGCTGGCTCAGTAACTCTATGCCATTGTCTACTAGTTCATTAGACCCCCCCTTCACCAAATAGGAAAATTATCTCCTAACTCCAATTTTTCAATTGCTGTTAACTTTTCTTCAGCTGACCTTTATTTTTCCTCCAGTGCTTTCACACCCTCTGATAGATCAGTCACACTAAAGGCCATTGTCATAATCATTGCTTGCTTTACAGTTTGCACCAGAAAATTCCAGTGACAAGAAATTATGTATCTTATGTCTCGTTCTGTCATTACAAAACTGTCTTAAGAAACTTGTATTTATTTTATTTATTTATTGACTCTCTTCTATCCCGCACCCTTCTGCTCACATAGCAGCTCAGGGTGGCTTACAATAGGAGCAATCATAATCTACAATTAAAACATCCACAACTTACAAATCATTAAAATATACTAAAAGGGCAGAACCAAACCCCCTCCTCTAACCCACCCCACCCTACCCATCTCCCTCTCCAAAGGCCTGGCAGAACAGCCAGGTCTTATACTGTCTACAGAAAGAGAGGGAGGTCTGGGACCAGGTGGGCCTCTGTCGGGAGGGAATTCCACAGCCTAGGAGTGGCCACCGAGAATGCCCTCCCCATCGTCGTCACCCGGGAAACCTGGGGGACTTCAATTCAGGCATCCCCGACCGACCTCACGGGCCACGATACGACAAAGCAGAGGTGTCGATCAAGTGGTCTAGTCCGAAATTATAACTAAATTTCTGGTGGCTTTTCATTGTTCACATACACATTGTTCTTGGCACTCTGTAAGAACACTAGTGATATCCACAAGTGAAGAGATATTTCAGTTTGATTATTTCTCTCATTACAATTTGCTTTGGATATTGCAAATGCAATGATGAAATAACTAGACCAAGCTATCTGAAGTAGATATCTGGTGAAGTGAGATCAAACATCAACTTTGTTGGGTCTAAATCAAAGCAGGCAATTTGATGGATACATTATGCATGGGAGATATTTATTTCAGCTCTAGTCCACGGATGTATTTATCACAAAGCAGTTGCATGATCTGTGGCCCCACATATGAGGCGGGACATACACTGGATTTGGTTTTCTGCGATCTTATCTAAGATCTGCGATCTTGAGGCGGGGGGGTCAGTTAGTAGAAGTTAAGAGGCTAGAGCTTTTGTTGTGGTCTGACAATTACCTCCTTAAGGCGTGCATCCTGGTGCATGTTAGCCCCCGGCAGGGTATAGGACCTATTATATCGGTCCACCCCCGGAGACTTACGGAACCGGATTGGTTCCGGAATGCTCTGGGGGAGTTTCCCTTGGACCTTGACAACTGCTCTGTCGATCTCGTAGTCTTCTGGAACATCTTGTTGGCCAAGACCATTGACAGGGTGGCTCCCAGGCATCTGCTGTCCTCCCGAGTCTCTCCTTGGTTTACTGAGGGCCTGCAGTGTTTGAAGCGGGAGAGCAGGCAGTTAGAGCGACGGTGGCGCCGGACTCGCGACCAGTATGATCGATCGCAGCATAAGAGCAGTTTAAAGGCCTATGCTGTGGAGGTGCAGGCAGCAAAGAAGCAGTTCTTTGCTGCCCTTATTGCATCTGCAAAGTCACGTCCAACGGAACTTTTCCAGGTGGTGAAGGGCTTGGTCAGTCCTGCCTACCTCCACCTGGACCTGGAGAAATCCGGTGATCGCTGTGACCGGTTTATCAAATACTTTGTAGATAAGATCGCTCACATCCGCCACGATTTCGGTGCCACAGTTATTGCAGAGGATCTGCCACGTCCTGTCCTGTTTTGTGGGATCAGTTTCAGATGGTGTCGCCTGCCGATGTGAAGTCCTTGTTGGGATCTGTTCATGCCACTACTTGTGAGCAAGATCCATGCCCGTCCTGGTTGGTGAAAGCTAGCCAGAAGACGCTATGGCCGTTGCTGGCTGGGGTCATTAGTGCCTCCCTTCGGGAGGGCAGGGTGCCTGATTGCCTAAAGGAAGCTGTGGTTAGACCCCTGCTCAAGAACCCATCTCTTGACGCTGACGTTCCTGTCAGTTATCGGCCGGTCTCTAACCTTCCCTTTTTAGGGAACATTATTGAACGGGCTGTGACATGGCAGCTCCAGGAACATCTGGAAAGCACCGGTTTCCTTGATCCCTCCCAGTCTGGGTTTCAGTCTGGGTATGGTACGGAGACGGCATTAGTCACCTTGGTTGACGATCTCCGTTTGGCGTTGGACCAGGGTCGTCAGACCTTACTGGTCCTGCTAGACCTTTTGGCTGCATTCGACACAGTCGATCATGAAGTGTTGGTGACTCGCCTGCCAGACCTTGCCGGAATTGGCGGAACGGTCTTGGATAGGTTTAGTTCATTCCTGGCCGGGAGAACTCATTGAGTGGTCTTGGGGGAGTGTATGTCTTCCCCCCGGGACCTCATGTGTGGAGTCCCACAGGGTGCCATTCTGTCCCCACTCTTGTTTAACATCTATATGCAGCCATTAGGGGAGATCGAGAGGGGGTTTCAGGGCATGCAGTGTCATCAGTATGCTGATGACACTCAGCTCTACCTCTCCTTTACCAGTGACCCAGACCATGCAGTCTCCTTATTCTCCGAGTGCCTGTCAGCTGTGGGGGCTTGGATGAGGTCGAGCCATCTGCAATTTAATCCTGACAAGACGGAGGTGATGTTGGTGGGTGAGGGCTTGGGGGACCTGGGGGTGGTTGGATCTCCTCTTGTCGGGGGGGTTCACCCTCCCATGGTCTCTCAAGTACGGAGTCTGGGTGTGCTCCTTGATTTGTGGCTCAGCCTGGAAACTCAGGTTGCAGCCATGGTGGGGAGTGCGTTTTGCCAGCTACATGCCACTGTCATCCATGCTTTCATCACCTCAGGGCTGGATTACTGCAACGCGCTCTATGTGGGGCTGCCCGAGAAGCTGGTCCAGAGGCTGCAGCTGGTGCAGAATGCTGCAGTCCGTCTCCTTAAGGGGGCGGGTCGCATGGAGCACGTGACACCAGTGCTCCGGGCTCTGCACTGGCTGCCTATAAAGTACCGGGCCAGGTTCAAGATGCTGGTTTTAACCTTTAAAGCCCTTCACGGCCTGGGACCTGCTTATCTGCAGGACCACCTCACTCCCCAGGCGACCCTTGAGATCGTCCGTGGGAGCCTTTTTGGAGGTTCCCCAGGCAAGGCGGGTGACCACCGATGTTAGATCTTTTTTGGTGGCCACCCCTGTGCTGTGGAATTCGCTCCCGGAGGAGGCTCGGTTGGCTCCCACTCTCCTGTTGTTTCGTCGTGTATGTAAGACCTGGCTGTTCCGTCAGGCTTTTGGTGAGGGGTAGGGGTGGGGTGGGGTTTTTCCCCACATATTGTAATTTTTAAATTGTTTTAAAATTTTTATATTTTTATTGAATGTTGTTTGCCGCCCCGGGCTGCCCTGAGGGCAGGAGGGGCGGGATATAAATTTTAAATAAATAAATAAATAAATAAATGATCCCTTTCTAGCAGTGTAAAAATGTATGACAGGCAACTCTTGTTGGTTACAAGGAAAATATGTGCCTCGAAGAAAGATGCACAGGAAATTTGGTTTGGGAGAAAGAGCAGAACATTTTTTTTTTGGTGAAAATGTGGCAAGGAAGAGACCATGGGACATATTCAAAATTCATTCTTCCACATTAACAACTCAATAACATACTTTACTGTTTTCTTGATCAGGGTGATTACATGAAGTATTTGTACCACCCATGAATATTTGTACTACCTACCATCTGTATCTCCACTTGTTCTCACCTTCCTTTCTCTCCTTCTGTTACTGTGGTTCATTTATCACCCTCTTTGCTTTGCCTCACTCCTGTATCCCTGTTGTACCACATCTGTTTCATATTCCTTCCCTCTTGTCCCCTCTTCCATTACATTATATGCATCCACTGTGCTTTGCTCAGATCTTTATTTCTGCCTGCTACTCGCCTGAGGAAGGACCCTGTGAGGTTTGAAAGCTTGCACATTTCCACCAAAAACAGTTGGTCCAATAAAAGAAATAATTCAAACTACTTTGACTCCATCTCTACCACCTACAAGAAAATTGTTTCACGTGTGTTCGTTATTCTGGAATCAGACCCTTAAATATTATGTCTTTGTGTTTTTCTTGCCAACAAAGTTTCGAGAGTCTGTTATCCTGCATATATTTGAGGCGGCTCCAGTACAAAAACAAATTAAAATGAGCTCGCATCTCCACGGGTAACATTCCCGTTTCTGCTCTTAACATACAAATTGGAGTACATAAAGGGGCACCTAAAATTGTTCAAAGGAACTTATTTTGAAAAAGCCAACATACCACACTGCTCAAATGTCTGCCCCATACAGTGCCTGGGGGGCAAGTTTCTGCTATAATTACATCACTGTTACATCGGGCATTAATATCACCAGTCATAATTAAGGGGGTCAAAAGAAAATCCTCTTCCAACTTGCCCAGGAATATTTCCAGGGATTGCCAAAAGTCCATCCTCTCCTTATTTCCATGCATTTGTGGAACATAGAAATTTATAATTGCAATGTCTGATTTGGTCCCCTTGTTCATTTTAAGAGCCATGGTATTTTCTGGGGCAACTAACTGTGTAACCTCAACAGCAAAAGCCAAACTTATTGCCAGGCTGCCCATTGGTCTACTCTTTCTTCCATTCTTGGTTGCTGGGATCACTCAATTTCTATAGCCTGGGAGAAATAAAACTTTTTCCATAGACCAGGTCTCCTGAATGCAGAAGATATACATTTCAAACATCTTCTTAGAATCCGACATAAGTCATGAATTGAATTCCATCCTGCTGAATTCCAGGAAAATAAAGTAAGAGATCTTGAACAGACGTATTCCTGATCTGAGTTAGATAGTCACAAGGGAATTGTATAAATTAACTGAGAGGCTTGCAGCTTCTCACTGGTAATTTCTGAATCTCTGGGATAAAGGACAGCTCCATTTGCACACTCCAGATTCTGGCAGAAACCGGTTTGTTGAATGACCAACTGGGGATCACTTTCTGTGCTAACCTTGAGTTGTTCTACTATCTCTCTAGAGGGGTCAGTTGGTGAAGTAAAACCTACACTAACTACTACACTACCTTCTAGGGATGGGTGAACAGAATGCGGTTTGGTCGTTCAGTTTGCAACTCGAGTTCGGGTTCGATGGTTCGGTTCAGCCGAGTTTGGTTTGGCCAAACTTTGCCGAACATTCAAAGATAGCGAAACCAAAATCGAAACCAAAACCTAATTTTTGGCCCTGGAAAGACGTTTTTCCTGCCTCTGAACATGACTGAACTGTTCGGTCATTCAAGAGTTCGGTTCGGATGTTCGGTTTGGATGTCTGAACAGACCAAGTTCAGTCCGAACATCCGAACCGCGTTTGTCCATCTCTACTACCTTCTGCCTCTTTTGGCTTTTCTTCTTGGCCGTATTGTACCCCTAGCTTTTCTTCATGTACAGTTGTCTGGCGTGTGTCAACTTCCATTTCATCTAATAGCTCAGGTGCCTGATAAGCCAGGGGGCTACTATTTAACTGCTTAATAATCACATTTAGCCTTGAATGGAGTTTATCCTGTTCATTTTTAGAGAGAGCCCCTGCATCTGTAATGCATTCCAATTCATCTACTTTCAAAAGATCCTGATTAGAGCTCTTTCCCAGCAGTAGCAGGCTTATTTGATATTAAATTCAGAGAGGTAGAGAACTGACTTCCTGAAACATCAATTTGATCCCTTCTATCTAAAGGATCCTGATTGGAGAGCCTCCCTGCACCCAAGTGTTCATTACCACCAAGTGGGCTCATATTCCTAGTCTCCTCCCTAAGGGAGGCATCCCAAAAGGGTGTATTTCTTATCATTGAATAAAAGACCCTATCAATAGATGATATTCCCCAGGATTTCAAATGTTTTCTAGCTCTTAAAAAAACCTATAAACAATTTCTTCCCTTGAGAAGTGTAATATCAAATGGGATATATTATCATACCATGCCTTCCGGTCAATCCTTACTAACTCAGGTTCTGATATATTGATCCCAAGCAAAATAGTTATATTCCTCAATACTGTGACCTTGGAGCTCCAATCAGGAATCCAGCTATTAGGCAATGGAAATATCTTTAGCCTAATTGCACACTTGTCCAGAATATAATGCTGTTTCCTAGAATGAGATCTTTCCCTAAGAAAAGTTCTCCTAGGGAGCAAACTCCTACCAGGAATCAGACCCCCTTCAGAGTCCTTCTTAATGCCATTACTACCACTTGGCAGTGAGTGTGACCTAAAATTATCTTTACTCCCTTCTGTACATTTATAATGGCTATAGTTACCAGACAATTTAGGAACCTTTTTCTTGTTAACATTGTAGTGGCCTATGTTTAATTGGTCAGACATATGTGATATTTGTTTAACTGCTTATTTACCTCTCCTAAAGTACTCCCATTTCAGTTGTATTAACAAATACTAATGAAACAGTCATACTGATTAGCAAACACTGGGATTTGAACAGCTCTCTGGTGTCATTTAGCTGTTCTTCACCCTCACCCCCCCCCCCTCCTTTTCCCATATGATTTACAACAGAGGCCCAGTGATTCACAACATTATCAGACTGTTCCACTGAATGAGAGTCCAACCTAAGATTGGCAGACTGCTCTATTTCAGTCTCGACCAAACAAGGGAACTGATTAGAAAGTGGTAAAGGATTGGACAAATCTGGAACATGGTTGGTGTCTAAAACAAAATCCTTGCCTGTTTAAAGCATGGTATATCAGTATCTCCTGAGGGCGAAATTGCGTGGTGAGCTCTCTCTTTTTTTTTTTTCAGCCATAGCACCAGACCGTCCTGCAAACTGCTCTAATGTCTTTCCCGGGGTCATGCCTACTTCTCCTCTGCCTGCCTCCTGCTGCTGCTACTGCCCAAATGTGTGTGTGTCTTGCCTGTCTCCTTCCCCCGTGCGCCCCCCGGGTGTTCTCTGCAAGTTGATGCCCTGCCACACTTTGAGGTACCTGCCTTTGCTGAAGCCAGTGCCTGCTGCTCCTCAGTCCTTCTGCCTCTGCTATTGCCTTTGTGTGATGTCTCTCTCTCTCTCTCTCTCTCTCTCTCTCATATCTTCTCCCCCACCGAGGGCATTCTCTGCAAGCTGAAACCCAACATACTTTGGACAGCATGTCTCCTTTGCTAGTCCCTGCTGCTGCTCAGTACCCACCTGCTGTATGGTATTCTGCCTCCTGGGAGCATTCTGTGCCACTTAAAGCCTTGTCAGTCTTGGGGCACCAGCATCTTGTCTCATGCTAGTGTCTGCAGCTTGTTACGGGTGGCAGCCCTCGGGTGACGCCCAAAGGGCAGCGACAAAAGGGCGCTGGCTGTTTTGCGGCCGTTGTGAGGCTGGAGCGAGGTCTGCGAGGATCCAACTCTGACGACACCCGTACCACACAGCTGCTTCCAGTTGTTGCTTGCACTGCCACTGGACATTGCGAAGACCCTTCCGTGCCACCCACAGGCCTGGTTACCCCCTCTGCTGCCTTGAACACGGACCACTAGGATGCCTCCCAATATCTCCCTTGATCCCTCACACTCCATCTCTCCTCTCCTTCTCTCACTGCTGCTGTCTCCCCTGCTTCTCCCTCTTCCTCCTCCAAAAGCCTTTCTTCAATCTGCCACCCTCTTTACCCATTCCCTGCACACCCCCTCCTTCCCTCCACCCCCCCTTATCCAGACCCTGCACGTCCTTCCGCTCCACATCCCCCAATCTCATCCACATCCCTTGCCTTCCCCCAGATCAACTTCCCTTCTCCTGCTCCCTCTGGAACTGCTGCTCTTCCATGATTAAGGCCCCCTTCATTCTTGACCTCTTCCTTTCTCACCCTTCAACTCCTTGCTCTTACTGAAACCTGGATCTCTCCCTCTGACTCTGCCACCCTCTGTTCTGGAGGCCTTTCATTCTGTCATCGGCCTCGCCCTGAGGGCCAGGGTGGTGGCGTGGGCCTTCTCCTTGCCAACCCCTGTCAATTCCAACCCCTTTCCCCTCCTCCCTTCCTCTCCTTCTCTTCCTTTGAGGCTCATTCTGTGCATCTATACTCTTCCCCCCGCCCCTCACCTTTGTGTTGCTGTCATCTACTGCCCCCCTGGCCCCTCTCCTCTTTTCTCCCAGACTTTGAATCCTGGATAACCTTCCTCCTCTCTGATGATACTCCCACTCTTATTCTTGGTGACTTTAACATCCACGTTGACACACCTTCCAAGTCCCCTATCTCCTGCTTTCTCTTCCTAATCTCCTCCTTTGATCTCCGCCTCTGGACCTATTCCCGAACCCACACTGATGGCCACTCCCTCAACCTCATCTTCTCCAGAAACTGCTCTGTTGCTGATCTCTCCTTCGATCCTTGTCATAAATCTGACCGCCTCCTTCAACCTCTCCCATCAACCCCCCTCGTCTTCCCCTGCTCTGCGCCCTTTCCGCAACTTGCAGGCCGTTACCCCTCTTGACTTTGTCTCCTCCTTCTCCCTTCAGTCTTCTCCTCCTCTTCCCCAAACTCTGCCATCTCTCCTCTTAACACCTCTCTCACTTCAACCCTTGATTCTCTTGCCGCCCTCTCCTCCCACCTCGTCCGACCCCAAAACCCCCATCCTTGGCTCACCCCTAACATCCGCTACCTCCGCTCTTGTACCTGGGCTGCCGAACGCCTCTGGTGCAAATCCCATTCCCACCCTGACTTCCTCCACTATAAAATGTCCCTCTCCTCCCTCTCTTCTGCTATCTCCATGACTAGGCAACACTACTATGCCTCCAGGATCAAATGCTACTCTTGTGACCCTCGCTGCCTCTTTTCTACCTTCGACTCCCTACTCAAGCCCCCCCCCCACCCTTTTCCCTTTCTGCTCAGGATCTTGTGTCATTCTTCACCTTGAAAATCAACAAGATCCTCCAGGACATTGCCTCCCACCCATCTCCTCTTCCCACTCCCTCACGACCCCCTCCCCCCTCTCTCCTCGCCTCTTTCCCCCCAGCCTCCCTTGAGGAAGTCTCCACTCTACTCTCTTCCTCAAACCCCTCCACCTGCCCTCTAGACCCAATCCCATCCCACCTCCTGACCTCTACTTCTCTCACTGTTGCCCCCCCCCAACTTTTACATGTCATTCATCTCTCTCTCTCTCCACTGGCTCCTTCCCCTCTGCCTTCAAGCATGCCACTGTTTCTCCCATCCTCAAAAAGTCCACCCTGGACCCATCTGATCCCTCTAGTTACTGGCCAGTCTCCCTCCTTCCCTTTGCCTCTAAACTTTTGGAATGTGTTGTCTACTCCCGCTGCCTGGACCTCCTACTCCCACTGCCTGGACCTCCTCTCTGCCAATTCCTCCCTGGACCCTCTCCAATCTGGCTTCAGCCCCATTCACTCCACAGAAACTGCCCTTGCCAAGATCACCAATGATCTACTTGTCGCTAAATCTAAGCGCCTCTACTCCATTCTTGTTCTCCTTGACCTCTCTGCTGCCTTTGACACTGTTGACCGCTCACTCCTACTGGACTCGCTTTGCTCCTTGGCCTTCTGTGGCTCTGTCCTTGACTGGTTCTCCTACTACCTCTCTGACTGATCATTTTAATGTGTCTCCTCCCAATTCCAGCTCCTCCTCCTCCTTTCAGTTGGGGTTCCCCAAGGCTCTGTCCTTGGCCCTCTCCTCTCTACACTCTTTCCCTTGGTAAACTCATTGCCTCCCATGGCTTCCAGTATTATTTCTATGCTGACAACACTCAGATTTACCTCTCTACCCCCTCTCTCTCCTGTTCTGTCCACTCACGCCTCGTCAACTGTCTCACTGACATCTCCACCTGAATGTCCCAACGCCAACTCAAGCTCAACATGGCCAAGACTGAACTCCTTTTTTTCCCCTCCCTCCTCTTCCTCTCCCACTTCGCTGTGCATCCACATCGATGGAGCTACCATCCATCCTGTTCCCCAAGCCCATAGCTTGGGCTTCATCTTTGACACTCATCTTTCCGTTAAGCCTTACATTGACTCTGTTGCCAAGTCCTGCCGCTTTGCCCTTCATAACGTTGCTCGGATCCACCCCTCTGTCTCTATCTCCTCTGCCAAAACCCTTGTTTGTGCCATAGTCATTTCTCGCCTCGACTACTGCAACCTTATCGCTGGCCTCCCTTGCTCTCACCTGTCCCCCCTTATCGCCATCCAAAACTCTGCTGCCAAGGTCATCCACTCAGCCCATCACTTTGACCATGTGTAGCCTCTCCTATTCTCTCTCCACTGGCTCCCCCTTTCCGAACGCATCTGTTTTAAACTCCTGGTATTCACCTATAAAACACTTCACAGCCAATCTCCCCCTACCTCTCAGTCCTAATCCCCTTATGCACTCCTGCACTCACCCTCTGCTCCTCCTTTGTTCCCTCCCTCACTCTCCCCCGTCTCCCATGCTCCCCTTACCACCTTCGTCCCTTCTCTCTCGCTGCCCCCCATGCCTGGAACCCCCTCCCTACCCACATCTGCCTCACCTCCTCCCTCTGCACCTTCAAATCCCTCCTCAAGACCCACTTCTTCCATGCCGCCTTTCCCAATGCCTGTGAGTTGTTTTCCCTAGATACTTATGGTCTGCCCTCCTCTGCGGACTCCTGGCTAACTGTAACCAAGCCAAACACATGCACCTGAGACTTCGCAGCTGCTTGCATGTTTGTTTGCTTCTCCCCTGTCTTCCCTTTGTCCCCTTTCCTTGTTGCCCCCTGCTTGTCTTTTTAGATTGTAAGCCATAGGCACTGGCAGGGACTGAATCTTTATCTTCTGTAAATCACCAAGTACACAGCTGGTGCTATATAAATGTTTATTATAACAATTGTTATAATAAATAATACCCACTGCCTGCCAGTGTCTGCTCTGGCCTCTGCCTGTCTGCTGCATACTAGTCTGTCTCTGATATTTCTGCCTCCTAGGGAAATCTGTGCAAGTCTGGGGTAAGGGAAAGTGTCATAGAATGACAATAAAACTGCTATTTAAAGGTATGTTATGAATTGATTCCAATGGAAAACAAAAGTAAAACTAAACCATTAAAAAAATAATAATGAATTTTTGGAAACAAATCTGAAAGGGGAAATGAGTAAGAAGTAATTTATTAATACAGCAGACCAAGGTCAGAGCTGAAACAATACAGACATACAATAGACACACGACGTATCATACATACATCCAATAATATACCATATCCAAAAGATTTTTGGCCAAATTCCTTACCCCCAATAAAACATTAACTAATAAATGTGCTATACAGCACAATTACAAAAGAAACAATTATTAAACACATATGCCCTAGTAGGGGTCACCAATGCCAGCAGGCAAACCTAAGGGGATGGCAGAGGTAACTTAAAATCCAAAAACTTTTGGTGTCTAGTGAATGCCACAGCCAAAAATTTAACAAAAGACTGGGTAATGTCTAGGTGGGAATCTGCAAGAAAAAGGCTCAAATAGGCCTCATCTGAATATTCCAGAAATTGATCCAGCAGGGGTTTGAAATTCGGGTCCAAATCCAGATCTTTGGCAGAGGCTATCCTGGCATGCTACCTGAGACCCCTCCAGGCCCCCCAGCTGAGGCCTCCCCCAGGCGTGCTACCAGGGATCCTGAGGTGGGGATGCCGGGGATTGAACCTGGGACCTTATATATACAAAGCACATGCTCTTACCACTTGAGCTATGGTGACCCCCCTGCAGCCAACTGAGCCTTCTCTGGCTCTTCAGTTTCTTAGCTCTATTCCCTGGCTGGCTCAGCCATGCCCTTAACCAGCTGCTTCTAGTCAGGTGCTTCCTACATCTTGCTCAGCACCTGCAGCCCTGCTAGCCCAGTCTCTCTGCTGGTGCTAGCTGCACTCTCTTAAAGAGCCAGCAGCTTTCAGGTACTCTGCCCTATTACAATTTCCTTCTGTCCTCCCTTTATTATATTCCAGTTCTTTAAACTATGCATTCCTCCTAGACAAAAAGGGGATTTTAACTGGTATTTAACAAATCCGCCATAAGCAACAACAACAAAATCATATTCTTTTCTCAAATAAAGCTAACCCTATTGAGTACAGAGAAGTCTCAAATTTCTACATAAACTCCTCTTAGATCCTTTCCCAAATATCTCTGTGCACTTAATCTCATTTACTGTAGGTGGATCCATTAGTTTAAGCCTTCCTTTACAATTACAAAGCTTCTATATATGTTTCTTCACAAATAATTTAAGATCCTCTGGATGGTAACTCCTCAGCTATGTTTGAATCTTATCCCTCAAGGCCAGCTTTCTGTTTCTTTGGATATATCATTAAACCAGCATTGACTTAACTGCTTCTTTTACTGTATACATGTAGCGACAACTACTTCCAAATAGAAATTGAAACCTGCAACTACACAGGCACTGAGTGTCACAGATACTATGATATCAAGCCTCTTGCTAATGAAAGCCAAGCGGATGCCCCTACTGAAGCCAAGGCATACAGTCTTGTGCATAGAATGATCAGTAAGATCAATGGTTATTTAAATGGGGTGAAAGTTTGTTTAGAGCTGAAGCAATTTTCCAAAGTGTCAGCTGAAATCTGAATTTCTGACAGGCTTGAAAAATTCACATGTCAAATGTGTACGTGGCATTGTCATTTGGTAATTTGGTTCTTTGATTATTCATTATTCAATAACAGATTTTTGTTGGGTTTTTTTTTTTCAAACTTGTAATCAATGATTGGCTTGTATCAAAGCCCAACTCAAATCAATTCAAAATTCTCATTGGGTGATAACCCACATTTGCATATTTGTTAAAGGAAATGATGAATTCTCAAATGTGAATTACTCTTTGGAAGTAGTTGTCACTACTGTCTACAGTAAAGCACCCTATTAATTTCTGCTCTAATTTTGGTTTCATTGAAATCAATGGAAAATTTCTATTGACTTCAGTGGAGCCAGGGTGTCGCCATGTTCTTTTATTGTCCCTGATACATTTTTTTTTAAAAGATAGCAAAGTGTAGCCAAAATGTGTTGAATCTTTCCAAACAGAAAGAATACAGTCACTGTCCCAAAGACAGTACAAACATAATAGACCTTCATAGTATTCTTAGGTAAATATTTATTTATTTATTTATTTATTTCAGGGATTTATACCCCACCCCTCCTGCAAAGCAGCCCGGGGCAGCTTACAACAATAAAAATACAATAAAAATACAATAAAAACACTTTAAAACATCCAATATAATATAATAAAACAGGGCTAAAAAACAAATAAGTTAATAAACAGTAGGTAGCTGGGGGAGCTAAAAAACCCTCCCCCTCCCCTCCCACCCTCCCCAAAGGCCTGGGCAAACAGCCAGGTTTTGCAACTTTGCCAGAATGTCAACAGGTTAGGGGCCAGGCGAGCTTCCTCCGGAAGGGAGTTCCAAAGGCGCGGCACGGCCACCGAGAATGCCCTCTCCATTGTGGCCCCCCGCTTAACACGGGGGACCTCCAAGAAGGCACCCCCGGCAGACCGCAGGCGCCACCCTGGGGTGCGGAGGGCGAGGTGGTCCCTGAGGTATGAGGGGCCCAGACCGTATAGGGCTTTATAGATCAACACCAACACCTTGAACCTGGCTCAGCACGCTATCGGCAGCCAATGCAGAGCTCAGAGCACAGGTGTAATGAGCTCCCGACGGCCCGTCCCTGTAAGGTGCCAGAATGCAGTAGATAGTAGATACTATGCAAGTTAACTGAGAGCCCATGTTGGATTTGAACGCCAGGGCTCAAATCCCATTTTATCCATGAATTTTCTCTGTAGCCTTGGGGAAGTCAATGGGACTATTCCTGTGCCTGGAGGATCCTGAATGCACCTACACATGCATGTAGCCACACCACACCCCCATTGCCAACACATTGTGCTGTGTGGAAACTGCACACCTGCATGGGGGTGGACGTGGGATCTGTGGGGCATGGGATTGGCCCCAGTGTCTCCCTCAGCTTCTTCCTACATCTGTAAAATGGGAATGATAATGATCTGCCTTGTCAGGGTGAGCTAGATATGGTTTATAAAACAATTGAACACTTGAAGTGCTAGGTAGATGATGATTACGGATGATGATAATAATAATTGGATCTTTCAGTTCTACTCATTTGATCTTTTGTGGATAACTGTTAATCTTCCCAGGCGACACTTCAACTGGGTACTTGAATGTATGATACCCTGCTGTGGGGCTTACACTGGGTGTAAACACAGATGGACAGCAGCTCCACTTTTGCCTGCACCAGCCCACTTCACTCCTGGGTTGGCCAGTTCATGTAAAGGGTGCCCACCAGATGTGCAAGTGGAGCAGGCTGTGGTGTGCTCCAGAACATCCTGGATCATGCCATGTGGAGTGGGCTGGTCAATGGCTGAACATGAAACTGCTGTCCATCTCTTGGGTGGACCCCTGCTGCAGCTCCATGCCCAGATGTCCCTTTCCCCATTAAGCTCCATGGAGTTGTAGCTGCCAGCCTAGAGTGTTGGGTGAGCATCTTCAACTCTATGATGTTGGTGGGGGAGTGCTGCATGGTCAGACTGCAGTCTGTCTTTTAATAAGCCAGGCAGGGCTGGAAGTGGATGAACATGGGGGTGCACCCCTGGAGCACCTCTGGGACATCCAGGCTCTGCATCTGTCTAAAACCACCCACTGATATGATACACCCCTCAACAATTTGCTACACCCAACTTGACCCACCCCCACTGTGGCCAATGGAAAGCCTTCCAGAAGCTTCTTTGAGGAATTAACCGAGTTTTCAGTGAGCAAATATAGGGTTCTAGCTAACAACAATTACTCACTTGAGTAACCCTTTCCCGGTTAGTAAAGGTTATATGTCTGAATTGCTGTCTCCAAGAGAAAAGATTGAAATTCAATTTTGTCTAAAGAAGAGAGAGGAAATATAAGTGGTTTCCCTTGGGGTAATATTTTATGCAGGTAAATTGTATATTTTAGTCAAGCAGTCTTACATCTGTCAGCCTCTAAGCTGAGGAGACTAAACAGGGATACTGATTCATATTTCTAGAGAAGGGCAAACCTTCTAAAGTTCACAAACTTGGGAAAGTTTGTGCAGATTGATTCCCTTGACTTAATTCTCAAAGTTAGAATGAAAATTCCTATTTTCTATGGGAACCATAACACAATAGGATGCTTTCAGTTTCCTTCCTGCAATATGTGCTTTTTCCTGTGTTTCTCTGATGGGGAATCTGACTCAGAACACATACTTATAATTATTTCACAATCTATTTTAAGCCTATCTCTGTAGTGTAGCTATTCAGTAACCAATGGAAATAGGAACTGATTAGTTTTAACCATAATCTGCATGTCATGTTTTTAGTAAAGACAGTAAAGCTTAGATCTGAAAATTCAGGGTATTTGAACCAGAGAAAGAATTCAATAGTTCAAAATTTCATCTAGGCAATGATTCAAGAAAGCACCCTTAGTTCACTGGAATTAAAACAGGTACTTTAGTGTATGGCTGAAATGAATTTTTGAAACAAATTACATATTGTATAAATTCTACAAATTTGAAATTTGTTTTACCGTTGCAGATTTTGTGATAAATGTTGTAAGGGTTTTTGATTACTTTCCACTGCTAAAATTTGTAGTTCTGTCAGTTACAATCACCTGATTTTTACTAACAAGATTAATAAAAGGTCAGATAAGTGTAACTGAGTTGTTGGTGTTCCTTTTTAAAATGTGGAAACCAATGGACTGCCTGCTTTCAATTCATGCTCTTTCTTTAGTTTGCTTAATGAAGTCGAAACTTGACTTTAAATGGAAGTCAATCAAATGAATTAAGTTGAATTGAATTAACCAAACTATCTGAAGTCAAATTTTGGCTTCACTCAACAAAAGAAGTAAGCAAATTACTCAAAGATGAACTTTGTATGAGTGTTTCACACTGGTGTGAATTTGTATCCTTTACAGGAAACGGGAATACCTGAATTTGATTCACAAATCAGGACAGTACTATTCATTTTGGCACTTCTTAAATAATGTTCTAAATAAAGCCAGGCTTATTTGCATAATTGCGCTCAGCGGTCAATATAGCTATACTGGGGATTTTGTCTGGTTTACATGTTTCTTTGTTACCCCACACCGACAATCTTTCCGTGGTGATATCTGAAACCAATGAAACTGGAGTTAATTCATTGTTCAGCTACTTAGTCTTTGCTCCTAACTTTAAACTGTGGGTCAGGTATGTACAGCACAATATACAGGCTCTCCATACAGGAAGAAAATTGAGAGAAAAAATTAAAGTGATTATTTTGCTTTTGCATATTAAAGACAGGATAAAAGATCTGGTGCATAACTTCAGATGATTAAAATGATAATAGTATGCTAACCTTGTTACTTAGATATGATATATATTTCCGATTAATTCCAAGCTCTGATTGTGGTAAACAGATAAGATAAATGGAGAAGAGCTTCACTTAATAAAACTGAGAAGAAGAGTTTGATGCAGCCTTTCAATTTAATATCTACACAAATAGAGAGGGGACATTTAATACTGGAACAAGCTATGTTTTTTCATAAAAAGAATGGCGATGAATTACATTAACATAGAGTATTAATGTTATGTTAATGTAAATTCTAGCAGTCTAACCCTCCTGGAGTGATCAAAAGAAGGGCCCCCTTTTTTGTAAAAGTTAATTAGTTCTCCAATTATCTACCTCCTCAGTTAAACTAATAAATGCACTAGTATCCTTGCAAGATGGATATAAATCAAGAAAATGATAGAATAAATTTTGAGAAGGTCACGATAAACCATAGATACTATATTTTAGGAGCATTCAGAGGATCTGAATTTGATTATTATCTCTGACCAACCAAGGTTAGCATCTGTTGAGCCACCCACAAATAATGAATCCAGTGTAATTGATTCAAGCAAGAGAAAACATATCCATCAGCAATACATTTTCAAAGCAATATTGCACAAAGTTTACTTCAGAAGTTTCAAAGTTGAAAAAAGTATTTGAAAACCGATTTGGATTCCTTGTTGTTTTTGAATAAACTACACATAAACAACATCCTTTTTTTCTTTCCCAGAGATGTGTGACCGGCTTGAGCTCCCTAGCAGTTGGACTTTAAAATACCTGCAGTTTCAGTGCTGTTTGGACAAGCTAATTAAAGCACAATTTCTTTTTCCAAGGAAATGAAATATTTTCACACTGGCAAATCTACTGATGGAAAAATCTAAAAAGGTTTGGAGTTATTGTTCAGTTCTGATGCTTAAGTAAACCTTAGCAGAACTATGGGACTCATTGACTTCAGTGGGCTCTGTGTGAACCTTTGGAATTGACTTCATCATGTATTTGCCAGTACTTTCTTCCCAATGAAAAAAGGAAGAGCCCAAACATTTTGCTCCATATCCCCATCATCACACCATCCTGTTGTCCAGATCCTGCTTTATATTATAATCTGTAAAGTAGTGGTTTCCCCTTAATTTCTTTTTCTGCTAATGACTTACTTGGCATCTATCTAAGGCTGCTTTCTCACATTACCTGAGGGCAGAGAGGAGGGGCAGACTTCCATGAGGGCAATCACGGCTCCATTCTCCCGGGAATTAGTGTCAGGGTTCTATGGGGCTCCCAGGGAAAGTGGGGAGGACGGAGAGGCTGGGGGCCAGGAGCGCGTAGCAACCCCGCAGCTTTGGAGTCATCTCCGAGGGAACCTGCCCCGCCAACCTTAACGCCCCCCGCACCACCAAGACAGGAGAAGGCTGGAGTAAAGAGTTCCCCTCTCAGCATAGGGGGTACACCAAACAAACCAGCACGGGAAGCAGGGCCCGCCCCAGGGGGCGGGCTTCCCCAAACAGGAGAGGGGGCGGGGTCAGAACCAGCACTGCGCCACTCCACACGTCTGCGGGTGCAGCAGGGGCGGAGTTAAGAGCATTTTAGCGTTCCACGCTCATTCCTCGGGGCCAACGATCAGCATTGCTGTGAACTGGCCCCCGTGCGACTGAACAAGGCTCGAGTTGGCTATAGCAGAAGTGGTGTCTGTGAGAGTGTTTAGTAGGGGCGGGACACCGGACCCATTACCGGGTACCGGATTTACCGGTTACCGGTTTCACAAAAACCGGTTTCCCGGATTAAATCCGGTATACCGGTGCCGGATTTATTGCATTGGTTTCAATGGGGCGCTGTGTCCCCATTGAAACCAATGCAATAAATTAAAATTAATTCCCTCCCCCGTCCAGGCTGCGCGGGTGGAAGGGGGGACACCCCCCACCCACCCTGCCCAGCCTGGCTTTTTGTTGTAAAAGATAGAAGAGCAACAGAGTGAGACCCCGAGGCGAGCCCCCCCCCCAGCACCAGCGGCCGCGGCGTCCCCGCAGCCGCAGGTAAGTCTGACCCGATCCCTGGGGGGGGGGGGGGTGTTTAACACCCCCACCCCCCCCAGGGATCACCCCTACAGCGCCCTTGCCGCTTACCTTGGGGAGCTCCGGCGGCGGCGGGCGGCCCGGCGGCTTCAGCGCCGGCTGTGGCTGCCGGCGTCAGGACGCTGTAGGCCTTCCGGTGCACTTCCGGGTTTCACCGGAAGGCCTAGAACGTCCTGAAGCCGGCAGCCACAGCCGGCGCTGAAGCCGCCGGGCCGCCCGCCGCCGCCGGAGCTCCCCAAGGTAAGCGGCAAGGGCGCTGTAGGGGTGATCCCTGGGGGGGGTGGGGGTGTTAAACACCCCCCCCCCCCCCAGGGATCGGGTCAGACTTACCTGCGGCTGCGGGGACGCCGCGGCCGCTGGGGGGGGGGGGGGGCTCGCCTCGGGGTCTCACTCTGAGTTCTATCTTTTTTACAACAAAAAGCCAGGCTGGGCAGGGTGGGTGGGGGGTGTCCCCCCTTCCACCCGCGCAGCCTGGACTCGGGGAGGGTTTTTTTGTTTTAAAACAGTTTGGCTGGGGCTTTAAATTTTTTTACATTGCAGCCATTTTTAAATGGCTGCAATGTAAAAAACCGGCACACTGAAATCCGGTACCGGGGGCCGGATTACCGGGCCGAATCCGATAATGCCGGTACGCCCGATACCGGCATTATCGGATACCGGTAGATCCGGAATTCCCATCCCTAGTGTTTAGGTGAACGGTGAGTGAAAGGTGAGTGAGTGTGCGTGTCTCATAAGGGCTGTTATTGTTGGTGTACACAGTAGACTATCCCCTGGTATTCCTTGCGTGTTATCCCTTGAAGTTGGTGCTGGCTAAAACCCCTTGGTGTCCTTCCCCCTGGTTCTCTCCCCTTCCCTCACCCTCATTCCCCTGGCACCCCTCTCCCGGCACTATAAGGGTGGGGTTGAGGATTCTAGACTGCGTGGGCGGAGACCTTGTCTCCCTGTGGCGTGTATTAGGGGCCCGCTCGCATTCTCTGCTCGATCTCCTCCCCTATGATGATCTGGCCTCATTCCTGCAGGAACACCTAGGGCCAACCTCCAACCTGAGGGGACCTTTTTACAGCAGAACTGCGAGCACCCCTAATCCACAGGAGTCCCAGAGCAGGGAAACCCCGAGTAGAGTAACAGGTCCATGGGCTCCCTTTCCTTCCCAGCTCTCCTTACCCCTCACAATTAGTGCATGTAGGAATGTGCTATTCCGCTTTTCTCACCCAGGATTATAAGAGCTACTCTGGGTCACCTGGTCATGCATGAGTGTTCTTGTGGGAGAAAAGTGAAATAGTGCATTCCTACATGTGCTAATTCCCATGAGATTGGAACTAGAACTGAACAAGAAACAAAAATTTCTCAAAAGAGGACTTGCAATTTTTAGAACTGGTAGCAACCTCACAAGTTCTCAAGTAAGATAATAAAATAATAGTTATTTAAAAATTATTGCACATGTGCAAAATGGTTGCCATCCTTACCCAAAAGGACAGCAATAACATTGCTGCCATTTTGGTTAAGGGCAGCAGATTGTGCATGCAAAAATGGCTGCTAAAATGTTTTGCAGTTGTGCAAATGGCCACTGTCCTTAACAAATATGGTGGTGATGCCATTGCCATCATTTTGGTTAAGGGCAGAAGCCATTTTATATATGTGCAAAACAATTCAACAGCCATTTTGTACATGTATATGATTTTTAAAAAAAATTAAAATTCATTTTTTCTCTGAGAACTTGGAGAAAAAGTTCCAGTTCTCAATTCTTCCGAGACGAACCAAGAACTGGGATTTTGATAAGAAGTCTTGCTTTTGCAAGATTTCATTTCAGCCCTAAATAGAGCCATGATTGCCCTCACAGATGTTTTCCTTCCTCCCAGGTAACGTGAGAAAGCGGCCTCAATTCCATACCCTCTTTCATTATTTAATATATAAGTTTCAAGATGTTGTTCTGTTTGGTTATTTTATTATTTGAAAGAATATTTTAGTTGTTAGACTTACAAAGGAAAAAATGTAAATGGTCTGCAATTATTTAAAATTCTGACTTTCTATGTTTCTTATGATAGTTTCTAGGGATGGGCGAACAGATCACGGTTCGGTTTCGGATGTTCAGTTTGGTTCAGTTCAGTTTGCCTGTTCAGTTAGGCCATTGGGTTCGCTCACCGCCTTCTGGTTCGGCCATTCGGTTCAGTCCTGTTCAGTTCGGGCTTTCGGAAAAAGGCTCTCTGTGAGAGGAATGATGTCTCCAGACCCATGATGGTGGGTCCTGGGGCTAGAGTGGCAGCTTCTAGATATTGGCCACAGCCCTCCCTGCCAGTAACTTGGCCCCAGAACCCTGACAGTGGGTCCTGGGGCTAGAGTGCCAGCTCCTAGATACATATTGGCCACAGCCCTCCCTGCCAGTAATGTAGGCCCCAGAATCCTGATGGTGGGTCCTGGGGCTGGAGTGGCTGTTTCTTTTTTTATATATATCCATCTCTACACTAAATCTAACTGCTATTAACTATTCTAAAACCTATTGAACTAAATGGAATATCCTAATAATTAACTACAAAGGCCTTGTCCTACAAACACACTGTATCTCTATCTATCTCTATAACTAAGCTAACTACTATGTATATCTATCTAGTAACTGTCTATCTAATAACTATCTATCTATATATACAATATTACACAGGGGGAAACACAAAGAACACAGGGAGGGGTACAAAACTGAAATGAAAATCAATCTAATAATAATCCTACTCTAAATAAATCCAAAACTTAAAACAGGGGAAGGGAATCAGGGATGGAATAAGAGGGAGAGGGAAAGGATTCAATGGAGGGGGGAGGGAGGAAGGAAGATTGAACACAGGGAACACAGGGAGGGGTAAAAACAAAAAATAACACCTACATCTATCTAATATAATCTAAATAAATGATAATATGGAGGTAAATGGGTTGGATGGGTGAAATAGGAGGAGGATGGCAATGGATTAGGAATAGGAAGGAACAAAAACTGCTGGAAGAAGGAACCTTCTGAAACACCTGCTGTTCAGGAACAGTGACTAGCTCAGAAGGTGTTGGAAAGGGGGGAGGCAATCAGTTTTGTTTCTTGCTGCGCCTGCCTCACCTCAAGCCCCATTGGCTCCGTACAGCCTAGCCTGTGGCCAATTGCAGACTGTGAAGCCAGTGGTCTGAGGCGAAAAGGGATGGTAATTGGGCAGGCTGACTGCTACTCCAAGCCTCCCCACCCTTGGTGCCTGGAAGTCTGCTCCTCAGCTGACTCCCCCTCCCTGTCACGTTTTGCCTTCCAGTGACACGTTTTTGCTACCTGAACGCGATCCGAACTGGCCGAACTGTTCGGTGATTTCAACGTTGGGAATCGAGTTCAGTTCGGTCAGTTCGTGTTCGGATTCGGGTTCGGTCATCTGAACAGGCAGAGTTCAGGCTGAGCTCCTAACTTCTGAACCGCGTTCGCCCATCCCTAATAGTTGCCATATGAAACAGAGATTCTGGTTCAAGGGACAGGTCCCTGTATAAATCTCCAATGTTCTACACACCCAGCTTTTAGAAACACTGCTTAATGTATACAACATTCCAAGAGCCAATGTAGCCTAGTAGATAAGGCACTGGAGTTTTAGGTTAAACATGGAAGACCAGCGTTCAAATTCTTCCTTAGACTGCTTTCACACCTTACAAAATAGACTATTATAATAACTGGAGATAATACCAGGTATTATCATTCTGCAACTTTTTGTAATGTGTGAATGTACTGTTCCCCTTTTATGCTGCAAGATCTTGGATCATTGTAAGAGCCACATTTGGTAGCTCTTACAATGACCCAAGAACTTGCAGCATACAAGGGGAATAGTGCATTCACACATTACAAAACTCCCAACAGTTATAATACCTGGTATTATCTCAAGCAATTATAATAACCCATTTTTGTCATGTGTGAATGCAGCCCTAGATATGAATTGGTGCCTTTAGCAAGTCACTATCAACCTCAATTCCCAGTCTCTAAATAGGAGTGATATTTTTACAGCATAGATGTCAACTGCCCCCCCAATACCAAGTTTATAAACAAAAATACAGAAGCAAGTACATAAAATCATATATAACCCCATAATGCATTAAATCCACTTAAAATTTAAATTTATTAAATACAATAAAGCATAAGATTTATCATATACAAATGTATTACTGGGTACTAAAAATCACTTTTTTTCTTAATTTTAACCACAAAGGATTCTAAAGCATATAAAATGGATAGAAAGTTGATTCTCAACAACCGTATTGTTTTCTCTTTTAAAGCCCAGCGTCTTAATTTGGCAACAACTGGAATCTGATATCTTGTCCTTAATTTCTCATACAGTGGACAGTCCCATGATTGATATTCTCAACAATGTTTGACCGACCAAACCTTTAGCCCACCTTCTCTTTAAAACAGCAGATCTAATTGGGTGAATTAGAGTTGAGTTATCACTTCCCTGTGTTTATAGTTCAAAATAATATTCAAATACGGTTCCAAAATAAATTCGCTTTTGGCATATTTCAGAAAAGGAGCATATCTAGACCATCAAACTGTACTCAAGTCAGACTGCATCCTAATATATCCATTAACCACAGGTCGAGTTTGCTTTTATTTGGAGGAAGATGTAGTTTATTTGCATCCATATATTTATTTCCAAGTGCATTTACAGACAAAATATGTTTAATCTCCTTTAACCATTAAAAGGAGATAGATTCTTGTGAATTTTCAGTTTCTAACAAACACATATTGTGGTATCTAATTTGGAGCATGAGTTTTTATCTACTAATGGAAACATTTCAAGTGAGCCTTTGTCACGACGTTCATCATGGCCATTTCAGACTGTAACAATCCACCTGGAATATTTTTATGAACTGCTAAATGTTTCTTTAAAGGGTGAAAACCAGATATTGGTGGCCACCAGATGTTTGCCCACTAACACCACGGGAGTCCATAAAAGCAACATTAAAACTATTATTATTCCTAGTATACTTAAGATGAAACAATGATCACTGCAGAAATAACCAGCTCAGAAACCTGCTTGATCTTCCTCTAAAATGTTAGCTCTATTGACCCAAGATTGTAGATGTTAGCCAGTGTTTCCCAAAATATTTAAAGATATTATAATTAAACTGATTGATCTATAATTGGTCTGTGATTGAGCTGCAACTGCACACCCAAAGATTCAGGCACCCTCTGAATCAGGGGTGCCCGAACAAGACCCAATAGGTTACTTGATTGTTCCAGTTGGCCTTTGAAAGTGACAGTACTTGGGTAGCCTATCTAGGTTCTGATGGAGTGTCCAAAAATGTGGGCATTATCTGTGGGCACCAATTTTAGAATCCAATGCAGCTCTGGTCTGTATGCATCTGGTTCATTGTTTAAACCCTTTTTGAAAATAGTGACTCTAATGTTCTTATTCCAGTTATTTGGAAAATAATGATACCAGATAATATTATTTAAAATACTTTTCAAAATAGGCATGCACCATGTATAAAATGAGAGTGATAATGGTGTACCTCCAAGGGTGAACTAGATAAGGATGGTAAAGCGCTTAAAGTGCTTTATAAAGGATTTTAAAAATCCTTTCCCCCTTAAAAGTAGTTTTTCTAACATCTTGCAATAAAGTTAGCATATTTACATACATGTCTACAGATGGATCACTTCCCACAGACCCACCATTTAAATACAGAAGGTACTGATCCTTTGAAAGGTTTGTTATGCTACAGCAAAGCCTCTTTAGTACAGCTGGTGAATCTTGGATGCCTTCCTATGGCCCATATGGTTTTCTATCTTTTCCCACAGTTTAGCTGTTTAATTTTAGAAAAGAAATAAACAATTTTCTTCCTCAAATTTTTCTGAGTTTAAAACTAGTGATGAGCTGGCATTTCAATAGCGCGTTGTCAATCACGCAATCTGATGTTGCAAAAAAAAGATGAAGAGAAGAAAAGGAAAAAAACAACCATGCAGGGTTTTTCCAGTATACCAAATACAGGCCTCTAATATTAGGAAATGTATGCTGAAACATTACAGCCCAGATTCTCATGGGTCCAGGACATTTTGTACCATGTTGTTGGTGAAGTTTGTGCTCTTCTTTCTGGCATTACTCTAGCCAAACTGGGTTGCATTTTCAATTGGACCCTGGGTACAAGTCATATATGAATATATTTTGATGGTGCAGAGTCAAAGTAATGTTAGCTATCCTAACCTCTTCTCCCATGATGTAGTTTAGGGGTTGTAACCATGGGTTCCCTGACAATCCCCAGCTTCTATAATGGTCCCCTTTACCCAGGGTAAAAGAAAAACGAAAGAAATTGATTACTAGGGACTTTCCCCATATCTAATGGAGGTTGGGGGTCATCCATTTCCCTGCCCTACATTCCATGTACTCCTGACTGGGAGTAAAGAACTTGGAAGTGAAGAAGACATGGGGCCAAGAGCCTAGGAAGCAGTAACACTTTTTGTTGGGTAAGAGTGTTGGAACATACAACTTTTAAGGCTGGGCAGTCCAGGCCATTCTTATTCCAGGTACATGGGTAGCTAGAAGATATATCTCCATGTCTGTGTAGTCCAAAATACATTGAGTAGGAAGCTTCATGAATCATTCTTGACTTGATAAGTAACAGTATATTTGCTAAATGGTTTCTGCTACTTTGCTAGTGTAAGATGCTTTGTGCAACTGTTGTCTTCCAACTGTAAATCTGTCCTTGGCCAGCTGTTTGCCCTAAGATCACCACTATGTAGAGTTTGCAAGTTTCTGGGAGTTTCAAAAGGCAATATCAGCACATGTCTCTTCCCTGTGATAGAAGTTTAGCACTGTTAGCCTTTTCTCTACTTATTTGCAAACCACTTTGTGATTAAAGAGAAAAGGAATTATAAATTTATTCTACAGTACCCCCATACTAGTTCAGTTTATAAGTCTTTGAGATTATCAATAAAATTACTAATATGGCCAAGCACTGGATTATTAAGTTAAAGCTGTAGAAAGAAAACATTTTTCTAGATAGGTCCCAATATTGGACCCAAGCCCTATCCATATCATAGCCATGTTGATTTCAACCATGTTAACTGAAATAAATAAACATACTGAATGGTACCTGCATCCTGTGGTCCATTATTCATAGGAAGATGCTTATTTGTAGTTGTCTGTGTCTTTGTGTCATGATTACATTGTAAGCTCTATGGAGCAGGGACTGTCTTTAGTGCTGTGTACGACTAGTAGCACTATTGAAATGATTAGTAGTAGTGTAACCGCCCACCGTAGGACATACCCTGTGCAAATGTCTGCAAGGGACCATGAACAGCTGTTTGTTTATTTATTTATTTATTTTTGACATTTGTATCCCGCCCCTCCTGAGAACAGCTCGGGGCGGCTTCCAACACAATAAGACAATTACAAAATATAAAAACATTTTTTAAAACATCAATAATTTAAATACTTTAAAACAGGGCCCCGAGAATACCGCTTGAAAACATTAAAACAATATACAAAGTAGGGTAGGGGCGATAAACAAAACCCTATCCCACCCTCTCCCCCCCAAATGCCTGGGTGAACAGCCAGGTTTTACAACACCGCCGGAATGATATTAGGCTTGGGGCCAGGCGCGCTTCCTCTGGAAGGGAGTTCCAAAGGCGCGGCCCGGTCACCGAGAATGCCCTCTCCATTGTGGCCCCCTGCTTCACGTGGGGGACCTCTAGGAAGGCACACCCGGCCGACCGCAGGAGTCACTCTGGAGCACGGAGGGCGAGGCAATCCCTGAGGTACAAGGGGTCCAGACCATGAAAGGTTTTATAGATCAACACCAACACCTTGAACCTGGCTCGGCACGCTATTGGCAACCTGTGCAGAGTCCGGAGCACAGGTGTAATGTGCTCCCGACGACCCGTCCCCATAAGGAGATGAGCCGCCACATTCTGCACTAGCTGCAGCCTCTGGACCAGGAACAAGGGAAGCCCCACGTAGAGTGCGTTGCTGTAGTCCAGCCTCGAGATGACAAAGACATGGATGAGGCTGCCCAGGTCCGGGCCGGAGATGAACGGACACAGGCTACGCACCAGATATAGCTGGCGGAAGGCAGCCTTAGCGACTGCCTCCACCTGCCACTCCAGGCGGAGGTCTGCGTCCAGTATCACCCCCAGACTCCGGACCTGCCGAGCTATAGGAGGGCGAACCCCCCCCAATCAGGGGGGCAACCACCTCCCTCGCTCTCTCCACCAACATCATCTCAGTCTTATCGGGGTTGAGCTTCAGTCTGCTCTGCCGCATCCATTCCGCCACAGCCTCCAGACACTGGGATAGCAATGAGACAGCAGGGTCTGGATCAGTTGAAAAAGAGAGGTACAGCTGAGTATCATCAGCATATTGGTGACACCACACCACGAACTCTCTCACGACCTCCCCCAAGGGCTGCATGTACACATTAAATAATAATGGAGACAGAATAGAGCCCTGCAGAACGCCGCATGATAAGGCGCGGGGGCACGATGTCTCATCCCCCAGCACCACCCGCTGGCTTCTCCCTGAGAGGAATGAATGGAACCATTCAAGAACAGTCCCATCCAGACCCCCCAGGTCACACAGCCTCCTTAACAGCAGCCCATGGTCCACGGTATCAAAAGTGGCTGAGAGATCTAGCAGGATGAGAAATGTCAAATATCCTGCATCCATCTCATGGCAGAGGTCGTCTACCAAGGCCACCAATGCTGTCTCAGTGCCATAGCAGGGACAGAACCCAGATTGAAAAGGGTCCAGGAAACCGATGCTGGTTAGATGCCCCTGGAGCTGGAGTGCCACCGCCCACTCAATAACCTTCCCTAAAAAGGGAAGGTTAGAGACAGGTCAGTAACTGGCTAGCGCATTCACGTCCAAAGATGGTTTCTTCAGCAGGGGGTGCACCACAGCCTCCTTGAAGCAAGGCGACAACCTCCCCTGCTGCAAGGATGCATTCACTACCCTCGCCAGCACCGTCACCAACGTCTCCCTGGAGGCTTTCACCAGCCAGGATGGGCATGGATCAAGTTCGCAACAGGTGGCCCTCACAGACCCCAAGACATCCACCACATCAGCCGGCGTCACTTCCTGAAACTCCCCCCACAAAGCTGGACCGGACAGGGTCTCCGTTCCCTCACGCTCTCTCCCTACTGCCTCTAATCCAGCGCTGATCTGGGGGAGGCAGTTGGCCTGCCTCTATTCCAGGGAGCTCCCCCAGGCACATGCCATAGAGCTCCCTCTCCTGAAATTGGGGTGAGGCAGGGGGGCAGGACTGCTGGCACAGCTGTACATAGCTCCCTTACTGGTACCGGCCCCCCATTGGTTTAATCAATTTAATAGGTCCAATTATCTGTCTGTTTTCTTCTGTCAGTGGTTCCCAGGCTGACATCTGTCTTACAGTTGCAACAGCATCAAGTCACTGCTTAGCATCTCCCAACTGAACTGTTGGAAACGCAGAAGACCTGCTATGGAGAAGGCAAAAATCACATCCCTCCTTGCCAATCTCCAGGGTTCATAAAATTCCTTCTCTGTCCTGAATACAGTGACTAGCAGGATCCTGTAGCAGGTAGTCAAGCATGTACATAAGTGCATATGATTACAGCAGAAGGGCGGGACTTGGCAGACCTAAGCAACCACACTGGGGAAATGAGGGCTTGCCTAGAAGTGCAGTAGGGATGTATATTCATTTTAGTTATACGTAACTAAAACAAAAAAGTCATTTTGGTTTTAGTTATTACAATATCTAAAAAGAATGGGTTAAGGACTAAAATGAATACTTTTTAGTATTGGTTATTAGCTCTGCTTTGACTGCTGCATACAGGGCTAGAGAACATGCCGTGGATCCAGTCTGTCTGTGCCTTGCTGTAAACAAGAGTTCATAAAGGGTCAGAAGGGAGAGGGAATCATGAGTGAAGCTTTCTGTACCAATCAGGGACTCAGGATGGCTTTGGGGAGGAGAGCATGGTGAGTGTTGTTCTTAACCTCCTGCCAAGCTGAAGAACTTTGCCAGTTATTTCAGTCTCAGGCCGTTTTTAGACGTGCACTTGGATCAGGCGCGGGAGTGGTGAAACAGCCACGGCACTGTTTTATACGAACCGAAAGTGGAAGTTGTGCGCATGATTGGCGGTCATGCATTCTTTTCCGGCCGCGTATGTCCCCCCAGAGAAATCAGGCCAGTTTGATCGCGGTCGGCAAAGAATGCGCGGCCGCCGATCATGCGCACAACTTCCCCTTCCGGTTCGTCTAAAACAGCGCTGCGGCTGTTTCGTCGCTCCCACGCCTGATCCCCGCTGCACATCTAAAAACGGCCTCAGAAAGAACACTTGCTGGTTTTTCTCTCCGTCTCTGCTTGGTTGCTCTAACTCAATCTTACTTAGACAACTGGACAGTTACATAAACAGATTTATTTCTCTGTCTCTCTGTCTCATCCCTTCCTTTCCATTAGTCTGTCTGTCTGTCTGTGTAATATTGTCATTGCTCTGTACTGTTTTTTAAAGTTAGTCAGCACTGTCTTGTGCACTGCAGAACCCTTTATCCAATTTTTCTGAAATTTGGTAGGGATTATCCCCTGCGTAAGGGGTACAATCCTCTCAAATTTCATGAAAATTGGATGACAAATTAAGTCTTGCTGCTGGAAATCCATTTCCCATTGAAACCAATGGGATAGGAATAACAAAAATAATAACTAATGCTAATAAAACAATAACCAAAACTAATGGTATTTTAATAACGAAAACTAAAATAAAAACAAATACATTTTTTTTTCTGCACACCCCTAGAGTGTAGACTATTTAAGGGGGTCACAAAACCCTTCCCCCAACAGGTGGGTCAGGGTTTTGCATAGGCCTACGTAAGCAGATGGTCTTGGGGTGGTGGTGGTGGCAGCCAGACACCTGAGCCATGTCCCCACCCCTACATTTGCATTCTCTGATTCCCTCAGGCCTGTCCCTGCAAACATGCCACCCACTGACCGGCAGGAGCGTTCTCTTTCCAGGATCTAACTACATGAGAACTTGCAAGGAACTGACATACAAGCAACTGATAGGAAGCTGAAATAATAAGTGGTGAGCGAGACAGATGTTGTGAAGGAAACACAAAATCAGGAAGCGCTGATGTATTTGAGATTAGAGAGGACACAGGCAGGGAAGTTTATTGCCATCCTCTAATACCGATTACCTTCCTCTGAGTAAGGAGCTTCCATACCTACTTTAACCTCACTTATTTGAAGAGATATGTACCTTGGTCATGATCCATGGTCTGCATGCACATGTAGGCCAAAACTGCAGTTGCATACATACACACAGTGTGCATGCACAGGGCAACTCCACAAAAGTCCCCCCCCCTGCCCCCGAGTGGTGTGACCAGGAAGAAAGAGGCAGGGCTGAAGTGACTGCAGCTGTGGCAGCCTGGTCAGTATGCAGGAACCCCTTGCATGCACACACTTTGCACACCTAGTGTCAGGGATGAGTTAAGGAAGGATGTACGGAGGGAGGTAGGGGGCAGGTAGGTAAGGGTTTTCACGACGCGTGGCGTGAGGCACGGGTAACACGCGTCCCAACTCTTCGGCACGGAGAAGCGTTGGAGGATGCCCGTCAGGATAGTGTGTGGGCCGTTCCCTGGGCTTGCGCACCTGGAACTTAGGCCCCTATCATCATAGGGCGCCGAAGAGTGAGAACTGGGGAACCCTGCCCACCGTTCAACCACGTAGCTCTCCACTTGCTTACTCCAAGGGGAAGGATGGTGTGGGGGAACTGTGAGGAAAGGGGGAATCGGGCCCAAGGAACAAGGGGTACGGGCTGACACTCTCTCGCTCTGTGGGGAGGAGGTTCCCCCCCCAGGGGGGAAGGGACGGACTGACACTCCGCTCACGCACTCTCCCACGCACTCACGCACTCAGCCACTCACTCCACAAAGACACAAGGGAACACTCACCACAGTCACAGCCTCTCAGGATTCCTCGCAGGCACACAGGGAAGGGAACAGCAAGACAGGTAGGTTTCAGAGACAGGGAGCACTTCAACAGCGTGCGCACCAGGGGCCAGTCTCAGATCACCGGCACCGCCCAACACGCGGCGCCGGCTTTTGTAGGGCAGGCCCCGCCCTGTCGGCGTGCCTCGAGGCGCTGTGAGCGGCGTACTGGGCCAGGCCCCGCCCCCTGTGCTGGCGGCGGCGGCGGCGGGCCTGGCTCTATTGCCGGAAGTGGTTGCCCGAGCGGGGAATCCCTTTCAGCCCCGCTCAAGCGGGCCGCACTTCCGGGCTCGTTGGTGCGCATGCGTGCTTCCCGGGGGGGGGAAGGTGGCCCTGCGGGCCGGCCGCCCTGGCGGTGATTGCGCCGGAGGCGCCTAATGTTTACAGTACCCCCCCTACAAGCCCCCCGTCGAAAACCTCGCCATGGTCCGGGTTTTTCTGGGTGTCGGGTGTGAAACAGGCGAACAAGGCGCGGGGCAGAAACCATGGAGGCGGGTTCCCATGAGCGTTCTTCAGGCCCATATCCTACCCAATCAATGAGGTAATGTAGTTTCCCATATCGTCGTTTGGAATCCAAAATGGCTTGGACTTCATAGGCCTGCGATTCAGGGGAGTCATCGGGGAGGAGTTCGCAGGGCTGTTCTGTTAGCTCAGGTGGAACAGCCCGTTTGAGGAGGGAAACGTGAAAGGTCGGGTGTATCTTGAGCTTTGGGGGTAAGGTAACGCGATAGGTGACCTCATTAACTTGTTTTTCCACAGGGTAAGGTCCGAAGTATCTGTCACTTAGTTTCCGAGAGGGACGTTGGGAAGGGTAATGCTGACGGGAGATCCATACGTAGTCCCCTGGTTTAAGAGGTTTTACTGCTCGGCGGCGTTTATCGGCTTGTCGTTTGTAACTTTGGCGGGATTTTTGTAGAGTCTCTCTGGCTATACTTTGTGCTTCGTGGATATGTTGGATTAGGGCTCCTGCAGCAGGGACGTGTGTTGCAGGAAGGTCGGGTATAGCAATCTGGGGATGAAAGCCATAGTTTACAAAGAAGGGGGATTCCCCCAAGGATGCGTTGGGGGCATTATTGTGGGCGAACTCTGCAAGAGGAAGCCACGCATACCAGTCATCTTGGAGAAAGTTGATATAGCAACGCAAGTATTGCTCAAGATCTTGATTGACTCGCTCCACTTGTCCGTTGGCTTGCGGGTGATAAGCAGTAGTTAACTTGATTTGAATGCGCAGTGTTGTAAAAAGGGCCTTCCAAAATCGCGAGGTGAATTGAGATCCCCGGTCACTGATGATTTCAAGTGGCCACCCATGCAGCTTGACTACGTGGCGGATGAACAGGAGCGCTGTTCGATAAGCGGAAGGGAGTCCCTTACAGGCGATAAAGTGTGCCATTTTTGTAAAATGGTCTACCACGACACACACCACAGTGTAACCACGGGAGGCGGGTAATTCCACAATAAAATCAAGCCCCACTCGTTGCCAAGGCCCCTGTGGAGGTGCGACTACTTGTAAAAGCCCGGCTTGCAATTGCCGTGGAACTTTCGTGCGGGCGCAGATGGCGCAGTTCGCAACGTAGTGCTGAACGTCCGCTGCTAGGGTTGGCCACCAGAAATTGCGTCGAATTAGCTGGAGAGTACGGTTCCATCCCGGATGCCCGGCAAGGGGGGCATCATGGTGCGCCCCTAAGATATAGTTCTGCCATGAGGGGGGTATCACGAGTCGTCCTTCTCTTTTTAAGAGTCCCTGTCCCGGGTTACTACCCAAGTCCTCTTCCGCGGTGAGTTCCCGCTCCGTGGCTCGCTGTAGGTTTTCCTGTGAGGGTATAACCGCGGCGAAAACCTTCCGTTCTAAAAGAGGCCCTTGTTCTCTGCGATCGGCGGATGCTCCTTCCGGATATCGGGATAGGGCGTCTGCTAGGGCATTGAACTTCCCGGGTCGGAAGGTGATGGTGAAATTAAAACGTGCAAAGAAGAGTGCCCATCGCGCGTGGCGCCCATTGGTGATTTGTGCGGATTGTAGATAGGTAAGATTTTTATGGTCTGTTAGGACCTTTATGGGATGTTGGGCCCCTTCAAGATAATGCCGCCATGCTCCAAAGGCTGCCCTAATGGCTAATAACTCTCTATCAAAGATGGTATAATTTTGCTCGGCTGGCGTGAGTTGCCTAGAATAGTAAGCACAGGGGAGCATGTGCTGGGATTCAGGATCTTCCTGTGAGAGCACGGCTCCTAATGCTCGATCGGAAGCGTCAGCTTCTACCTGGAAAGGAGCATGAAAGTTGGGGTGACGCAAAATCGGTGCCTTCATAAAGGCTTTCTTGAGAGTTAGGAAGCTTTGCTGTTGCCTAGTTCCCCAACAATAATTTTGCCCCTTTTTTAATAGCTGCGTCAATGGATGAGTTATTTGGGCATAATCCGGGATGTATTGTCGGTAGTAATTGGCACTACCGAGAAATCGTTGCAGGGGCTTGACGGCCTTGGGCGGGGGCCATCGCTGGATGGCTTCCGTCTTCTTGGGGTCCATGCGGATCCCCTCTGGGGAAATTACAAATCCAAGAAAGTCAATGGAGTTTACGTGGAAGGCACATTTTTCAAGTTTGCAATATAAGTGATGAGTGCGCAATCGTTGGAGGACCTGGCGCACATGGTCTACATGCAGTTCCCAAGTTTCTGAAAAGATGAGAATGTCGTCCAGATAGGCGACCACAAAAAGGTCTAATAAGTCTCGTAGAATGTCGTTTATGAGGTGCTGGAAGGTAGCGGGCGCGTTTGCCAACCCGAACGGCATAACCAAATATTCAAAATGGCCGTAGCGGGTTCGGAAGGCCGTTTTCCATTCATCTCCTTCACGGACGCGAACTAAATTGTAGGCTCCACGTAAATCTAATTTCGAAAACACGCAGGCCCCTTGAAGTCGATTGAGCAGCTCAGGAATGAGGGGAAGCGGGTAACGATTTTTAATGGTGATTGCATTTAGCCCGCGATAGTCAATGCAAGGGCGTAGGCCCCCATCTTTCTTAGGGACAAAAAATATGGGGGCCCCAGCCGGGGAGCTAGAATGGCGGATAGTCCCATTCTTCAATGCCTCATCCAGGTACTGTCGTAAGACTTTCAGTTCTGGATTGGAAAGGGCATATATCCGTCCGTATGGGGGTTCCATTCCAGGTTGTAAGTCAATAGGGCAATCATATGCCCTATGCGGGGGTAAGGCTATGGCGGCTTGGATACTGAACACGTCCTGGTAATCCTGGTACTCTGGGGGTATTTGGGGCCTTTCGGGGCTGGTGACCCCAATTATTCTCATGTTTCCCGGCGGGGGTGGTGTCTTACAACAAGTGTTAAGACACTGCGGAGATCTCCATTGGAGTTGCGGCTGGGTCCAGGCGATGTGTGGATCATGTTTTTGCAGCCAGGGTAACCCCAGGACGACTTGAAACCAGGGGGTGCGGACTACATCAAAGGCCAGTCGTTCTTGATGGTTGCCAATGCTACAACGCAGGGCTGTAGTTTGTTGGGTGATAGGTCCTGATACCAGAGGGGAGCCATCAATAGTATGGGCGGTCTCCGGTTGTTCTTTTGCGTTGGTAGGGATCCGATAGCGGCACACCAGGCTGCGATCGATGAAGTTGCTGGAGGCTCCGGAGTCCATGAGAGCCCACGTTACAAGGGAGCAGGAGTCTTGCCATTGCAATAGGAGCGGAATGCGGAAATGCCGACATCCGGGGCTTACTGCAGAGGGAATGATTTTCATGGCCGGGGTCCCCCCTGTGCCCCCCGGCCCATGGCGTTTCCCCCTGGTGTTCGGGAGGTGCTTCTTGTCGGGCAATCCCGGATGAAGTGGGAGGTTTCTCCACAGTAGTAACATGCCCGCGACCGGCGACGTCGTTCGCGTTCTTCTGTTGATAAGGGGCCTCGGATGGCTCCTACCTGCATAGGTTCAGGCTCCACGTTCTTCGCCCCTTCCATTATGGGGCTTGGCAGCGGTGTTGAACGAGGCATATACGTTGGACGATATTCATAGCGTTTCTCTTGTCGGCGTTCTGCCAGCCGGTCCTCAATCTGGAGAGCAAGGGCAGATACCTGTTCCCAGGTATCTGGGAGCGTGGTGAACGCAAGTTGGTCCTTAATCTCGTCGTTTAAACCCTTCCGAAAGATTACACGTAAGGCATCCCGGGACCATCTTAATTCAAAGGCAAGCTGCTGGAAACGAGTGGTATATTCTACGACTGTCTGTTTTCCCTGGCGAATATTCAAAATGGCCGTCTCCGCATCCCGCTGCCGATGTGGGTGGTCAAAAAGATAGGCAAACTCTCTAATAAAGTCCCCATAGTCCTCCAGCAAAGGGCTTTTACCTTTAAGAAGAGTGGTGGCCCATTCCAACGCTACTCCTCCCAGATGGCCAATAACAAAGGCCACCCGTCCCCGGTCGTGGCAGTAGGTTCGGGGTTGTACGGAGAACGTCAACTCGCATAAGGCGATGAACCCCTGGAATTGGTGTCGATTCCCACAGAACTTCTCTATGGGGGGTGTCTTAGGTTCTCGTGGGGTACTTGCTCCTGCCTCGGCACCCTCTTCCCCGCTTATGGCCCGGGGAGCAGGAGCGGCGGCCGTGGCTTGGGCCTGTGTTGTCGTTTGTGCCACTAAGGCGTTTTCTAGTTCCGCCTGTTTCGTTTTTACGTCCCGCATTTCCATGGCTAGGGACCGTACCGCTAAAACTAACTCTGCCAATTCTTGGGCGGTACTCATCCTAGCTAAATGTCCTACCCTCCTAGGGAGGACTATTGGTGCCGGTGATACTGTCAGGGATGAGTTAGGGAAGGATGTACGGAGAGAGGTAGGGGACAGGTAGGTAAGGGTTTTCCCGATGCGTGGCGTGAGGCACGGGTAACCCGCGTCCCAACTCTTCGGCACGGAGAAGCGTTGGAGGATGCCCGTCAGGATAGTGTGTGGGCCGTTCCCTGGGCTTGCGCACCTGGAACTTAGGCCCCTATCATCATAGGGCGCCGAAGAGTGAGAACTGGGGAACCCTGCCCACCGTTCAACCACGTAGCTCTCCACTTGCTTACTCCAAGGGGAAGGATGGTGTGGGGGACTGTGAGGAAAGGGGGAATCGGGCCCAAGGAACAAGGGGTACGGGCTGACACTCTCTCGCTCTGTGGGGAGGAGGTTCCCCCCCCAGGGGGGAAGGGACGGACTGACACTCCGCTCACGCACTCTCCCACGCACTCACGCACTCAGCCACTCACTCCACAAAGACACAAGGGAACACTCACCACAGTCACAGCCTCTCAGGATTCCTCGCAGGCACACAGGGAAGGGAACAGCAAGACAGGTAGGTTTCAGAGACAGGGAGCACTTCCACAGCGTGCGCACCAGGGGCCAGTCTCAGATCACCGGCACCGCCCAACACGCGGCGCCGGCTTTTGTAGGGCAGGCCCCGCCCTGTCGGCGTGCCTCGAGGCGCTGTGAGCGGCGTACTGGGCCAGGCCCCGCCCCCTGTGCTGGCGGCGGCGGCGGCGGGCCTGGCTCTATTGCCGGAAGTGGTTGCCTGAGCGGGGAATCCCTTTCAGCCCCGCTCAAGCGGGCCGCACTTCCGGGCTCGTTGGTGCGTATGCGTGCTTCCCGGGGGGGGGAAGGTGGCCCTGCGGGCCGGCCGCCCTGGCGGTGATTGCGCCGGAGGCGCCTAATGTTTACACCTAGTTGCAATTTTGGTCTATGTGAGGATCTTGGACTGAAGCTCTTGCCTTTATCCTTATTTTGCAACTCCCTACTAACCTCCAAAACAGTGCTTGGGAAAACAAGAAAGGGGCATCTTTAGACATAATGAAGATTGGGTGTCAAAACCCCTAAGCATGTGTTTGGCCATTGTGTGTAAGCACCATAACAATCCCAACACCAATTTGGCCACCCGTTGAACATACAATGCGAACACGATTGCATCACAAGGACAATTTGCATGTTTCGGCTGAACACATGGCCAACGTGTCTAATGAGATCATATATCGTGTTAGCAGGTACAACATAGGGAATGAGGCGGCAGCACTTGCATGCTGAGATCAGGTGGTGAGCAAAACAACAATTTGCCCCAAGATGGGCTGTGTGTCTAAGCAGTGCCACATGGTGAACACAGGGCCAAACCGGTGTTCATATCAAGGTCAAAACACACATTCAGACACCCATTGACGTTATGTCTAAAGACACCCAAGCTGTAGGGCACTAATTATTGTATTTTAAATTGTTTGTTTAAATTGTTTGGTTTTTTAAATTATTGGATGTTGTTCGCCGCCCCGGGCTGCCCTGTGGGCAGGAGGGGCAGGATATAAATTTTAAATAAATAAATAATTAGGCCCTCATTTCACTGCAACTTCTAGGCAACTCACAAACTTTAATATGCGTAATTTTATAATACCTCCCTGAGGTATGAGAGAGAACTACTACTAATAATGTAATAATAAAATTTATATGCCGCCCCCTTCTGCCTCAGGCATCTCAAATCCCTGTTTTAGAGATTAGAAGACTAAATGACAGAGAAAATGATTGACCTTTCCAAAATCACACAGGAAGACTGTGGCACTACAGAGAGTTGATCTCAGGTCTCCTCAGTCCCCAACTACCTCATTCACCAGTGAATAATCCTACTTTCCCAATGACTAGGAAGCCACTGACTTCTGTTCCAGACCACTTTTATTGTTACTGGATTTCTGAGTGTATTCCTGAGTGCGGTAAACAAATTGATATAAGCTATATACTTAATTTAACTGTTAAAAAATAAATCTTTAGAGGGTTTAGTTTCCAAACATCTGTGTATGTGACACCAATTTAAATATACCCCAGACTCTCTATACCCTACCCAGCTCCAAGAGAAATGTTTCCAAAGAGTCCTTTGCAAGCCAAAGCTTTTAGGTAGCATACTCTGGTATAAGCATTTCATCTGTGAAATGCTTCTGCCTCCTCCAGTACAGCCTCCACTATTTTCAACAAATCCATATCCTATAGAGTTACAAAATAAATAGTTTAAGAAAACTTAATCATAAAGTGTAGGAGAAATTAATGAATATAAAGGATATTTATTTAAGAGGGAGAATTTTTGCAAATGTGGTATGGTGGTTCTGGGTCGCCTTCCATGTGAGGATGTAGAGATGGCAAGTATTGGGTCTATGAAGTAAGAAATGAGGAGCATGAAGTAAGAGTTCAGCAGTAAGAAGGAGAGCTGTATTATTGACAATTTGTGATGGTGTGTGTTTGGGCCCAGTGATGACAGAAGAATATATAGAAATGGTATTATTTTTGAAGAAGTTATTATCTTGTGAAAGTCTGCAGCTGGTTTGTGAGTTGTGGCATCTTTTTTCTTAAAGATGAGTAATATATATGCATTGTTCACTGCATTTTCCCCATTGCTGCCAGTGGAAAATACACGGGGACCACAGTTCCCTGAAAATAACATAGAATCTTAGAGTTGGAAGGAACCTCAAGTGTCATTTAGTCCAACTCCCTGCTTGAATGCAGGATATGTGAACAAGAGCTTGGTGACAGGTGGAAAGTGTGAACTATTAGAAAGGTTGTGCTTTGTATGGTTGAGAGTGTATAGTGGTGATTGTCTATAGTTATAGGCATGTACTGTGTTGCATAAGTAATGTAAAAGGGCATAATTAAGATGGCACAGCTAGCCTGAAAAAATGGAATAGCTTACCTCTATTTCTCAGATTTGTGGTTTTAAACTTTTGAGATACTCAGCGTTGGAAGGGCATGAGGGAATAAATGTTTATCTCAACTTTGTAGTAAATAATGATGTTTTTTTTGCCAATTAATTTTGTGACTTGAATATCCCAGGACCCTAAGCTGCAACAAACTAATTTGGGGCCAAATTTGATTGAACCCCAACACTGAAAAATACATCCTCCTCACCTCCTGAAAAACATTGAACTTGGTTCAATATAAAAAAATTAATCAAGTAAAATACAGTGCCATCATATGTTTGTATAATTCAGGTGCCTGCTCTCTTTGGCTGCTTCCATGCATTTCACAATGGGTTATTATAATAACTGGAGATAATACCAGGTATTATAATTTCACAATTTTTTTAATGTATGAATGCACTATTCCCCTTTTATGCTGCAGGATCTTGCGTTGTTGTAAGCGCCACCAAATGTGGCTTTTACAATGACGGGAGATCTTGTAGCATAAAAACGGACTAGTGCATTCACACATTACAAAAATTGCAGAATTATAATACCCTGTATTATCTCCAGTTATTCCAATAGCCCATTGTGTAATGTGTGAAATCAGACTCTCTCTTTTCTACACATACACGCTACGCTATATTTGCTTGCCTTCAACTGGACTCAGAACAATGGTGGCAGCTGCTGTTACCACCTGAACCACTGCTACTGCCTCATCTGGACCCTACTTCCTGAACTGCTGTTGGTATTTGAATTACACAGCAGCCAGGGAAAAATTGTGGCAGCTGCACACATTTCTCCAGACTTGAAAACTGAAATTCCAGTAAGGAGCACCATCTTCTAACTGATGAAAGACTATGGCCCTTTTTACACAGCGACTCTAATATTGATGAAATGGGTGTTATATTTTATTATACATGGTACAGGGCAACACTACAGCCCTGCAACATGGACCCTTTTCACACAAAATGCCTCCATCCAGTTTTGCTGGGTGGAGGCATCTGTGTGAACACTGTGGGTGGTGGGTGTAGGTGCATGCATGCTCCCGCGTAACATCCATCTCCACCCACCACCCACCCACAGAACAATGGACACCAATGCTGGTTGCTCCATGGGTGGGTGGAGATGGGTGTTGCATGGGAGCACGCATGTACCTACACCCACCGCCCATGGTGTTCACACAGACATCTCCACCTAGCAAAATGCACCCCACCCACCGCCCGCGGTGTTCACACAGATGCCTCCACCCAGCAAAACTAGGTGGAGGCATCTCTTGTAAAAAGGGCCCATGTTGCAGGTCTGCAGTGTTGCTGTGTGGGTGCCCTTTAACATGTATAACAAAATGTAACACCCATTTTATCGGTGTTAGTGTCTGTGTGAAAAGGGCCTATGGTAGCAGGAGCTTATAAAACCTCATATGAAAGTAGAGATGACAGAAAAAGCTTATATTAATTTATGTTGTTCTTGGATGCTGAAATTAGCTTGAAATGATTCAGTGCATGCAATAGGTTCCTTTTCCCCCACCTGACAGCTGATCAATAAGGGGCAGGGAATCCCCTACAAATGGGGTTCACTGTTCCATGCATGTCAAATGTATGGCAGGAATCAGGGACACCAGCCCACACCAATCTGTGTTCGTGAGATTGACCAGGGAAAGGAGGATCCTGGTCATTTTCACCAAGCCTTATGTACAGAAAACATGGGCTACATGTAACATGCAGGAAAGATGGATGTTGGTGACTTTACGCTGTTGAGGGGTGAGGCCACATGAGCTGCATCCTTATAGCTTCCAGTACAATCTGTTACCTGAGGTCTGTGTACTCATATCCTCACCACATGGACCAACCAGCCATCATTCTTGATGTAACCAAGCCAAGCGCGTGCACCTGGGACCTCGCATCCTCGTGAATGTTACACTCCTTGTCTCTCCCTCTGTTCCCCTTCCTTCGTCTCCCCCCCTTTCTCAGATTGTAAGCCCTAGGGCAGGGACCATGTCTATTCAATTACTTTGTAAAGCACCAGGTACATTGCTGGTGCTATATAAATGCTTGCTAATAATAATAATAGTAATAATAATAATTTATTAATAGCAGGCAATTGCTTCTGCCACACTGCATGGCCAGTGCAGAGAGCTGGGAAGCCGAGTGGGCCGGTTCCTGTCAGAGTCACCACCATGGCCAGGGTGGGCAATGGTGCCAGCCACACAAGCAAGCCCGTGGTCTTGCCCTGCCTCCCTCTCTCAGCTTGACAGAGACCCCGCTCATGATGTGGCCGCTCTCAATGGGTGACAGCACCCGCCTCTCAAGGTCCTGTAGCGGCGCTCCTTGCGTGTTGGGACCAGCATGACCACTCCACATGAGTACTTTGGGCAGCCTTCCCCCATTGAGGTAAGACTGCTGTGTGATGAATCTTCAGAATTTTTCCTGGGGTGGGTGGGGGAACATCTAGCAGGCACCACCTACACTCTGCACTGCATCATGTGGTCTGGCTGCCCAGAGTGGTTAAGGCTACCCAAATCTTCCCCACTCTGTCTTGTGTGACTGCACCTGAGGAGCCTCCAACATGCAACTCTTCTGTAACAGGATGCATGTTTTCACAAGCGCAAGTTTGAGGGAAATGACTGTGGAGTGTTACATATGGTAAGGTATGGCTCATGCCTCATGTACAGCTTCATTGTAAGTTAGGGGTAAGGGTCAGAGGTAGAGCCCAGCCTCAAAGAATCAAGGGTCTGAGTGAGTAAGGTAAACCCTCTGTTTCATTGAAAAAGAAGGGTTGTGTGTAGCCCTGCTGCTGGGAAAAGAAATATGAATGTAGGATATTGTCTGCATTCTTCAATATTGTATTAGTCTTCAAATATTGTACTGCTTAGTCAGATTTCTTTTTAGAGAAACTGGCAAGAATTTATTTTCTCCACATTGAGGTTTATTTAGAAACAGCTTTTACAACATTTTTGGCCTACAGAAAAGTTTCCATGATTAATATCCAGTGTTCCTCTGAAAGAGAAATTGAATGGAAGTTTACTCCAAGCAAAGAATATCTAAGCTGTCTCTGTTTAAAGAGAAATGCAAAAAATATCAGTGTAATCCCTATCCCAGTGATAGCATTGTGAATGAACCAAACAAAGCTCAGAGGTGAGACTCCTTCTGTCCTTATCTCATCTCTTCTGGGTCTGAGAATTGCAGTGTCTCCACACTGTGTGATCAACATTAAAACCCATTAAAACATTAAAATTGTAAGCTGGCCCAAGCTGCCTGTGGCAGGAGGGGTGGGGTAATACGTTTTTTAAATAAATAAAATAATATGTGCTGCAAAATGTAGGTAGCTTTGGGGGATGTCAGAAGACTATTAATTCTCCGTTTCCTTATTATGCACCCTCTGAGCCTATTATTCAAGCTGCTCTTAATATAACCATTTTCTTTGTTCTTAGCCTATCGACCCATCTTAATTTAGATGTTAAGAACCTAATCCAACTCCCAGTGAAGGCAGTAGGAGTCTTTCCATTGACGGATAAAATTAGATTAAGCCCCATATAGTGCTAATTACTCGAGCATTTAGGTACTGAACAGTATCTTAAACTGAAGGTGGGGGAAAAAAAAAAGATTCTATTTTCCAAGGGTCCCAAAAATAAAATTAAGGACAAAAAACTTATTTCCTTTTCTCCTCTACGTTTTGTGAAGTTGCTAGCAATTTCTTCTACAAACTGTCTTGGTGCTGTGAGGACACACTTCTTGAAACTCTCTGGCACAGAGAGAAACTAATGCCTCATAAAACATTAATAAGGCAAAGTGTTGACATAATAAATTGGAATTCTTTTTGGATCCACAGCATGAAGACATTGGCAAGCAGATGTTTGGTATAATGCATCGTAATTGTCCTGAAAGAGCTATTACTACATATTGGGTCAATCCATAATATGGAGTTATTTAAAAAAAAAAAAAAAGTTAATATGGATAAAGTCTGTAATTCAGAATCTGTGCAGCAAGCCTGTGGAGCCACAGCAGCCAATTTTCAAATGTGAGCATGAACAGTACATTGCTAAATTATTATTTTTTTGAAGGCCAGCTTTTTGCAACCTTTATGTGTAATGAACAGCTACTCACATGAGTAGTTCAACTGGCTTCCAGGGCACTACTTGTACATAGTTGGTGCAGTCTTGCTCAAAGCAAGCTCAATTTTTGTGACAGCATGAGAGCAAATAATTGCAACCTTTAAAATTGGAGAGTTGTTTTAAAAGCAAAAAGGAGCAGATTTGGCCGAAAGTTTTCAAAAACAGATTTTCACCTGGGTGAAGAACTTTATGCCGAATGAAAGTATTTACACTTGGTTAAATTCATTGGGTTGAGTGGAGAAAGGCATCCAATAACACAAAACCTCTGGCCATAATCCTGCATGATTTTCATAATATTTTAACCAAGTTCAAGACTGCTCTGCTTTTCGACCAAAGTGGACACCTTGCCCAGGGTGATAGCGTTCTGGGTGGGATGATACTGAGGAATCCTGACAACTTATAGCTTCTCAGAGTGCCAGGAAGCCCAGTGACCTGATATTTCCCCAGCAGTTCTGTGGAAGGACCACTGCCAGCCCTGGTCTTACCACAGAGTGTCCTGGGGCGACTGATCCCAAGCCCCACTCTTTCTGGAGGCCCCGCAGTGGTCCCTGTTTTCACCAGGGCAAGGTGTGGAGGCCCCATTTCCTCCCAGTGGGACCTCAAACATGACCACTTTTAGAGCCCCATGGGGGAGGGGTCATCAGGGGCCCCAGAAATTCTAAGGTCAACCCTAATCCCTGGAGACTCCTGGACTCCTGCTTTCCACTGATCAGCTAGCCAAAGGGGAGCAGGAGTACCCCACCCACCTGCATTACTAGTTCCAGCCTGTGACTACATTGTGCAAGAGAAGGCAAGGCAGAAGAATTTATTTATTTATTTTAGTCTCGGACAGCAAAGTTAACTAAGACAGGCCCTGAAAAGCCATATCTTATCTGTGGAAATCTCAATATACAATATTTTTCTTGGTCTCTGCACATGACAGTCAGTCTTCTACTTTTGCATCTGATTTGGGGTTTACCAGGGATGGGCCAACTCCTGACCTTCTCTCTTTTTTTCTCTGTGTGGTGGATGCTCAGAGTTTTTCCTCTTCTTCTTACAGAGCATGCACACACACACACAATTCCCCATTTCAAATCCCAAACAGGCAAATACTAATTTCCCATTGGAAGAATACGCCAGGTACTTGAAGGACTACCCAAATATTTGGGTATTACGCATGGGTAGTACATTCACTAATCATTTCATAGACAGGAAGAGCACTATGGGGTGATGGTGGGTGCTGGAAGGAGGAATGGGGGCTTAGCAACATAATGATAGTGGCAGGTGGTGGTGGTGGGCAGTGACATCTGGCCTCCCAGGGACTGTTCTGGGCTTGTTGTGACCCAAACCAGCTGCCCTGATTGCATGTGCAGAGGCTCCTGGAAACAAACAGGAAGTTTGTTTTGACACCTTCTGGTTTTCATCCGGCAGCTGGAAGCGAGAGCCTGAAGTACTGTAGATTGCTATGGGATCTGAGGAAAGCCCATGGAGGAGCAGCATCAGAAGACCCAGCCTAAAGGCCTGGCATTGAGGCCACTTTTAGATGAGCAGCCTGGGAACCATGCTTTTCAATGCGCCAGGAGGAAAAGCCATGCGAGGTGCATTTACATGCACCCGAAGTGGCCACCCGCCATAGAAATCGGCGGTATGTGTGGCCTCCTGTGGCCTCTTTGAAGGCGCATTCTGGAAACCTTGATATCTGGGTTTCCAGAATGCGTCTTTAAAGAGGCTGTGGGAGGCCATGCACGCCACCAATTCCTATGGTGGGTGGCCGTTTCCAGTGCATGTAAATGCACCCCACGTGACTTTTCCTCCTGGCGCTTTTGAAAAACGCGCTTCCCAGGCCACTCATCTAAAAGTGGCCTTAGTGTACGGAACCCAGAGGGCCAGTCCTGGCAGATATTGTTGAGACCCTGCTGGAGGGGGCAAGAAAGGGATTGTTATGTAAGGGGGGTTCTTTGAGGTGATGAAACTGGGGCAAAGCTGACCCTGGCTGAAAGGGTCTCGATAAAAAAAACACTTGAATGAGTGACAGCTATAAACAGGAAACCCTCCACTCTCCCCCATCCTCCAAGTGTTCTTTTGAAGTGGGGCCCTGGGTCTGCAGAGATTTAGGTTGTTTTTAGATGAGCCCTCATTTCTTCCAAACCTCTGAGTCCAGGAGAAACAAACTTGCATGCGCAGGGGGGTGGGTGGCAGGAGGCATTCACCCTCGCCATCGGAAGTCAGCCAGGCACCATTGGAAAGAGTGAGCACTGGGGAACTCATGCATACATGGAGACCTGTGCTTGTAAGACCCTGATAGCGAGGTTTTATAAGTCTGAGTCTCCAAGCATGCAAAAGTCCTCCGGAGTCCGCTGTTTCCAATGGTGCCCGACTGACTTCTAGTAGTGGGGGCGAACGTCTAAACCCCTCCCCATGTGAATTTGTTTCTCCTGGACTCAGCAGTCTGGGAGAAATGAGGGCTCATATAAATAAACCATTACAGGGTGCAGACACACCTACTTACACAGCAGTATAAGCATAAGTGGATTTACTCACCTGGGACCTGGGTCTACATGGACTCCTGCTGTCTCCAATATTTCATAGTGTTCAGCCTTTGAGGATGGGGGAAAGTGTTGCCAACTGTTCATTTAGGTGTATAATTTCCTTTCTTGCTCCCTCTTGACAAGCTCTCTTTGGGTTTTGGAATGCCTTATGGTTCCATTCACTACTCACGCAGCACAGAGTACTTTCTCTGATTTCAAATGTAGGGTCACCATTTAAAAGAGAAACTCTGACAGAACTTTGGTTTTAGTGCTGTTAATTATGTATCTGTTTGTATAGTTTGTAATAACACTGTGATAGTGTCATCACACAAAAGCAGAGCTGCTACTTACTTTAATTCACTAAGTCTCTTAACGATGTTTTAGTCACGTTGAGCAGCTAGGAAAAACTAAAAACAGACTAGAGAACAAATTCTACATTGCTGTAGAACAATGTATCATGTTTACCCATGTTTATCTGCCAATGGACAATTTGTTTACTTTAATGAGGTATTTTGTCAGAAATGAATATATCTTAATCTTCTGAATTTATAATCACTTCAAACCATTTTTTTAAATTATTTTTTTGGAATTCATGTTACCAAGAGAAGCCTTTTAACCAATAGTATTGACTCTCATGGATTAATTCTACACAAATTTTCACAGTATGAATTATTGCTCATAATTTGTCCCTTCACAATCTGTTGGGCATTTTTGCTTTCAGGATCTGGCCCTGAGTTTTTGTTTAAAATAAGGTCTCTAAGAAAAGTCTTTCAGGGCAGAGCAGCAATTTTGAATGACTTTCTTCATCCAAGAATGTTCATTTTAGATGAGTTCCATTGTCAGTGCTTTTGTGCATGCCCAGAGCAATGTGTCCATTAATTTTATAAGCTGTGATCTGTGGACTCTGATGGGACATTATTTACTCCTGTAAAATAGATGTTTTCACATATTTCATATGTGATTGCATGCAATTGGAATTATTTTTCAAGCTTCCTTCATTACATTATTATTATTATTATTATTATAAACATTTATATAGCACAAGCCATGTGCCTGGCGCTGTACAGAACATAGAAATAGATGCGGTCCCTGCCTGTGGCTTATAATCTAAAAGACAAGGAGGGGGAGACAGGGAGAGGGGACAGTGGGAGAGACAGGGGAGAAGACAAACAAACATTCAGGCGGATGCGAAGTCTCAGGTGTGTGTGCTTGGCTTGGTTACAATCAGGTTGGTTGCAGCAGTCTGCAGAGGAGGGCAGACAGTAAGTATATGGGAAACGACTAGCAGGTATTGGGAAAGGCAGCGAGGAAAAAGTGGGTCTTGAGGAGGGACTTGAAGGAGCGGAGGGAGGGGGCAAGGTGGATGTGGGTAGGGAGGGAGTTCCAGGCACAGGGGGCAGTGAGGGAGAAGGGTCGAAGGTGGTTAGGTGAGCAGGAGAAATGAGGGAGAGTGAGGGAGGGGACAGAGGAAGAGTGGAGATCACATGCAGGAGTGCGTAGGGAGATTAGGTCTGAGAGGTAAGGGGGAGCTTGGTTGTGGAGTGTTTTGAACGTGAATACCAGGAGTTTAAACAGGATATGTTCAGGAAGGGGGAGCCAGTGAAGAGAGAAGAGGAGAGACTGCACATGGTCCAAACGACGGGCAGAGTGAATGACCTTGGCAGCGGAGCTTTGGATTGCGAGGTGAGAGTGAGGGAGTCCAGCAAGGAGGAGGTTGCAGTAATCAAGGCAAGAGATAACCAAGGCATGAACAAGGGTTTTGCCCGAGGAGGTAGAAAGAAAGGGGCGGATCCGAGCAATGTTATGGAGGGCGAATCGGCAGGATTTGTCAACAGAGTCAATGTAAGGTTTAAAAGAAAGGTGTGTGTCGAAGATGAAGCCCAAGCTACGGGCTTGGAGAACAGGATGCATGGTGACTCCATCAATGCAGATGTGTAGGTTGGAGGGAGAGGAAGGGGAGGGAGAACAAATTAGGAGTTCGGTCTTGGTCATGTTGAGCTTGAGTTGACGTCGGGACATCCAGGCAGAGATATCAGAGAGGCAGTTGATGATGTGTGAGTGGACAGAAGAGGAGAGAGAGGGGGTAGAAAGATAGAGTTGGGTGTCATCAGCATAGAGATGATATTGGAATCCGTGGGAGGCAATAAGTTTGCCAAGAGACAGGGTGTAACTAGAGAAGAGGAGAGGGCTGAGGACAGAGCCTTGGGGGACCCCAACTGAAAGGGGGAGGGAGGAGGAGTTTCACTCGGGGAGCGAGACTTTAAAGGAGCGATCAGAGAAGTAGGAGGAGAAACAGTCAAGGACAGCGAGTCCAATAGAAGCAAGTGGTCAACAGTGTCAAAGGCAGCAGAGAGGCAGTTGTTGTTTGCTTTGAAAGGGCTAAAGAAACTATCTTTTTCTTTTATCGTTACCTATAAATGGAATACAAAATATAACTCAAGTATAGATTCTGAAAGACTAAACAATGCATACCATGCTTTTTTTTCCACCCACCTTTCTTACTTTTCATCTATATCACATCAAAAACCAACAATTTGCTATGTCCAGGAGTATTTTACATTGTGCTCTCAGGATTATCAAGTGTCAGACTCATCACCAAGTAATGTATTAACATTTCCTTTTTGAACAAGACTCAGCCTAACCATGCATCGGCTTTCCTATCTGTGAAATGGGTGATAAATTTTGATGGAATTGAGCTGCTGGTTTTATATGCAATGGAGTGAGTGAATTAGTAACACATTTCTATGAAAAGATCTTTACACAGAAAGCAAAGCTGATACAGAAGGATCGCTTTCTCTGCCCTCATTTATTATTTTCCAGACAGTTTCCAAGACTGCGCTTGCTGGATCCAACTGAAAACCTTTACAGAACAATGACACAAGTTAAGACATTTACCTGTTGTTAGAGGAACCCTTCGACCCGAAATCAGAGCCCATCCCCTAGGGGGAAATCAACATGGAACCAGAGCAAATATTAGTGTCAAATAATCAATATAGTTTTGTTATCCAGTAGAGTCTCTAGTCTGCAGGCTACGAGTTGGTTCCCTGGAGACCCAGAATAGCTCACTGGTGGAAAAGGTCTGGAAGTCTGAAACCTCAGATCCAAAGTTCTAAGGGTCTGAGGAGAAATCTTGGATCCAGAGTTTTTATACATACTTCAGTACAGAGTATGTTGCATACACATCAGAATAGAACTCGTAAGATAACATATGGAAAGATACATGGAGAAATTGTTACAAGCACATCACACTCTTGATGACATACATTGTTGATCAGTAAACATCTGGAGTGGTTACATTGTTGACAAGTAACATTGCTGACTAGTAAACTAATCACTAATAGGGATGGGCGAATGCGGTTTGGAAGTTCGGACCGAACTTGACCAGTTCGGTCGACCAAACCAAACATCCAAACAGAACTCGATTTTAGAACCGAACCAAATTTCTGAACTTGGCTTGTTCGCCCATTCCTAAAAGATAATATTCCGTTTAGTTCAATGGGGTTTGAATTTCCGAACTTTGTTCGGAAGTTCGGAGTTCAGACCGAACTCGAATAGTTCTGTCAACCAAACTGAACTTCCAAACCAAACCAAATTTCTGAACTGAACCGAATTTCCAAATTCGGTTCTGTTCACCCATCCCTAATCACTAACTCTGGAGAGAGCTTTCTAAACCTATGTTCACATTGGAGGAGAGTATCCCTTTCCTCAGAGATTAAATCAGGATGGATGGGACCGGCTCATCTGTTCCCGAAGGGTATGTGGGACTCAAGGATAGACACAGCCCCTTGAGTATTCATAGGCCCTTCTTTGTAATGTTAATTCTGCTAACTTTGCAGCAGCAAACCTGCCCTTAGGCTTAAGATAAAATGGCCCATCTGCTGATTGTTACATTCTATTCAGAAATGGTGTGGTTTAACCCTTGTACTTATACATATGCCAGGGCTCCTTTCAGTGTTTTACTTAGGGTAAAAACAGAAGTGAAAGCAGGCCGCTGGCCCACTTTGTCCCAGACCTCACCTACGTGTATGTGCAGGCACCACTAGATGTTGACCCGGGATTGCCCCAGGCTGCGTCGGTGGCTAGCCTGGGCTGTGACTTCAGAAAACGTCCGAGATCACAGCCTAAGATAAGGCCCACCCAACCAGGCCACAGCAGGCTATCATGTCTGTTGCTGGGCCACCAACCCAGCCCAGGTTGGGTCTGCCATGGCTGGCCACTCTGGCTAGCCATCATTGGCCACCATGGCTGCCTATCATGGGAGGGTGAGGTGCTGGGTGCAGCATGGGGTAGGGCTATCTGGCTGCACATTCCTGGTTCTCCCCACTCTACCTGGTGTCTTGGCTGCAGGCTTGGTTTTTTTGTTTGTTTGGTGACCGTATCTGCCATGATTTTCCTGCCCGGACTGTTTTGGGCTGCTGCCATCACATGTATTTCTACCCTTGGAGTCCTTTTTCTCTTTCCTTAGGACTATACCTGTATATACCCATACTCCTACACCTGTGTCAGTCAAATTCCAGAGAAAGAGAGTTGTTGGGGCAGTTTTATTGTCATACATCAGAAGTCTCTTTAGCAAAGAGGGAAGTATCAAGTAGCTGGCTTTGCTCCCTGATTATTGGAGCCATCCTCACTCTTGATGATTATTGCTGTAGTGGAACAGAGTTCCAACATATCCAGCCCAGTGGGGGACTGCAGATGAACTATCAGTCAGTTACCCTCAAACAAGAAGCTTTTTGTTGACCAGCTGTGGTTGGAGTGATGTCCTTTGTGCCACATGAGTGCTGTCCAACCATTCTGAGAATCTGATCTGATGGATTTCTAAGAATGAGTCCCAGCCCTGTAGACTAGTATTGGCAGGCACATTTGGCTATCTTCATGACTGCAGGATGGTAAAACTTACTGCCCTGGTGACGGAAAGACATTGAGTACGCTATTGAAAGCTGTTTATGCTTAGAATGGATTTTCTGCAAAATATGGCACATGGGAAATGCATGTTTAACTCTCTTCTTTCAGAGAAGTAGAGGTAGCCTTTAAATGAGCTCTTACTAAAAGAAGACGTCAATCTTTCATAAAACTAAGGTTGTGACCTTGTGACCACATGAAGCCCCATTGATTTCAAGGAGACAAAGAAACTTGTAAGTGGTTTGGGGATTGCAGCCCAATACTAGGTGTGTGTAGGAGAGCACAATTTCATTTTTGTTTTAGTTTAGTTTCCCTGTAATTTTTTTTTTTTTTCATTTTGTTTTAATATCCCTGTGAGGCACTGGAGAGGGAGAAGTGGACTTTCAAAGTGACAGGGAGCCCGGCTGGCCACTTGGCTCTCAGGCACATGTCAGCCAGCCTGAGAGACCAAATGAAATTAGCAAACAGGATTCTGTTTGCACTAAATTTTGTTTTTATTTCCCTAATAACTAAAATGAAATTGGGAAGCAGAAACAAAATGCACACCCCTACTCCTGAAAATTCCTGTGAAGTACTGACTCCCTTGCTCTCTGCTTGCATATGAGTGTCATCCCTCACCAGAAATGGAGCCTGAAGTAAGGCATTAATGTTCATGGTTTAAAGTGTCCAAGTGGCTGACCATAGTTCCTAGGCAGATTGGAAGAATGCAAGTTGTCCAATGTCACTGTAAGGCCAGGAGTTTAACTTGGGACTCGGAGTCCCTCTCTTTCTCCCCATCATGTCCATTATGAATCCTAATTATTAGAGCTGTGTTCACTGCATTTTCCCTATTGTGTGGGGTCCCTGTTTATTAGCCATTTGATAATTAATATTCTGGGCTTCTTTTTAATATAGCTTTCAAATTTAATTTAATATAAATTAAAATTCTTTTTAATTTATAAACTTTAAAATTATAGTGTCAGAAAACTTCCAAGATTTCACTCCTGTTCTTTTATTACTGTTTTTAAGGTGCCCAGACATAAGCAATAATCTAGTTATTAAGAAAACTGCACAATGACAAATATGTCTGTGGTCTTGCCCTCACTGAAAGCAACATAACTGGTTCCCTAAATTTTTGCCCATGTCACCCCATTTTGAGACTTAAACCTTGTGACCCTAAGCAACAAAAAGGCACATCAGATACCTGTTGAGGTCATGAGCCCATCTGCAAATGGGGTGACATTATCTGCATGGGGTCCTGATGCATAATATGAGAAGTGAGAACATCTGTGGCAGAGGGAGGAGTTTGTCATGTGTGTGTTTAAAATAAATAACCATGCCCTATATTCCTAGACATACACACACACACACACAAATCCTATCCATTTAGTGAAAGTCTGAGCTCACTATAAACTACAGGACTGAACTTAAAGTCTTTGACAAAAAGTGTATTTAATTTGTCTCACAATATGTATGATAGACTCATTTCTGTGAGGTGCCTATCATTGAGAGCAACTCTGGCTGAAATATTTTAGAATTTAACTGTGCAATTTTGTCACTTAGCACCATTACTTGCTATGTTCAAATCAATTTTAGATGATAAAAGAAAACAGTTTTATTTCACCTAATTCCAGTCATAGAAGAAATGGTTCTTAGGCATAAGAGCTTCATTTTGATTGTTAGAATATATGATAGTGTCAGTCCAACAGTTGAAGTCATCTTCCTTAAGCAACAGAACACAGACAAACATCTCAGCAGGGTCACCTGAAAATGTCATGTGCACTCTTGACAATTGCAAGGATGACTTCTATGATAGTTCACTGTGGAAATATTTGGAGGGATACAGGATGACATCTGAATGTTTTGAAAAGACATAGTGTATTTTCTTATGTTTATTGCAGAGCAATTCAAAGTAGGGAATTATATGACTAAAAGGACACTGTCAACCTTGAAAGAGTAAGCCAGGTCAATTAGTTCTTTCACACAAGATAAAGCAGCTGAATATGGAATGTTCCAGCTTCAGTGAATATAGAAATCAGAGAGGAAAGTTTGTATTAATAGAAAGGTAGGAAACAAACAAACAGAAAGACTTCACTCAGGTTAAACTTGCAAGGGCAATTTGACTGATTTAATGAAAGAGCAAGGACATCAAGGTTTTTCTTATGGTCATGATTCTTCTACACTTGGCATTAGTGTTGCCTGAGATGAAGCATCATGTTCAGACCTGGGCATGTAGGTTGGGATTTTTTAAAGGCAGAGTCAAAATGAAGAAAGTACAGAAGAGAATGGTTGTTAATAAATGTGCAGTCAGCTAACTGGCTACACATCGCAGGGAGGGGTGGGGGCACCCCTAGGCAGGTCAGGTTGTGGAACTGAACTAATGTTCCCACCAATCGACCAGACAGGGGTGGAGGGAGGCAGAAGAGATATGAGGCTGGCTGGCCCTGCTCCCATGCTGTAGGCGGAGCCCTGCCCCTGTCATAACAGGCAGTCATGGCAGCTCGTCATGGCAGCCCCTGTGCCAGGGCCAGCACCCACCTGAGTGACCTTTGGGCCCAGACCGTGGGCCCAGTTTCTTCCAAACCCATGATTCATGGGCAGCCACCTACCTGGTTGGGAGTTGTAGCAGGCCCACAGCTGTTAGCTTCTAACAGTCATGCGAGTAAGGATTTGGCCCAGGTGGGCAATAGTGGGTTATAGTGGGCACTGGGCAGTGTCACATTTATTAACACTCAATGTCAGAAATGCAGAAAGACTTGGAAAATGAGATCTGTGGCGAACCGTTAAGGAACCTAAGTGTGTTAGCAAAATGAAAAGTAAATATCAGAAGTGTGCATCCAGGACATTACAGAGATCAGTTTTCAATGGGGAAAAACAAGTAGTAAAGGGCTCTTGGTGCTGCAGAAGTGGCCCCAATTGAAATATGCACACAGCATAATAGCAAATGCCCTGGAAAATTATTTCAAGCACTTGTCAGAATGCCCATGTTTAAAAGCCCCAATTTTTGTATCAACGCTGACAAATCACAAAGAAATTGCTGCTCTCAAACATCCATGGAGAACTAAGCATTAATGATAGCGATTAAGTGAAATGTTGCCCTTTTTTCCCTTAACCTTTAAGAAGAAGAAAAAAATGGGGGAAATGTTTGTCCAAAAAGTCTAGACCAAGAGTGAAGAGGGTGGGGAAGAGGTGTAAACAACCCCCCCCCAAAAAAACAGGCACCCCATTGAATCTGAGGTACAAAGCAACACCACTTGGTGCCTGAACGCAACCCAATACTGACTTGCTCCCTGCCCAGGGCTGACCCACTGCTGCTCAGCTGACTGCTGATCCTCCGAATGGCCACTGCTCCCATTACTGCTCTCTGGCCACTGTTCGGCTGAGCCGGGGTCATCTTGCTTGGCTTTTCTGAGTGGGGGGAGGCAAGGAGTAAAGAGGCCTCTTCTTGAACGCTGTGTGCGACCTGCACAGAGAGCACTGGAAGAGCCCTCCTTGCTCCTCCCCCAACCCTTCTCAGAAAAGCTGACCAGTGGTGTCATCCTGGGGCAGGAAGTGAGAAAATGCCAGTAAGACTCACATTTTGGGGCATCTGGGCACCTTATGGGGCTCTATGGGGCCAGGTAATCCATCGGCTGTTCATTGGGGGTGTCCAAAAATGTGGATATAACCCATGGTTGATGGAACCTAGAAGGTTCCAGACTGCTTTACGGGATGTATTCTCTGACCCTGATGGCTGTTCACTCTATGACCTCATGACCAGGTGGAATTACATGTTGGTGGAGGCCATTAACTGGGTGGCTCCCAGGCATCTGCTCCCGAACTGCCGACAACGCAGGTCCCCATGGTATATGGAGGAGCTGCAGTGGATGAAGTGGGAAGGGCGGCGGTTAGACCGACGGTGGCGTCACTCGTGTGCTGAAGCAAATTGATTGTGGCATAGAGTCTGCTTACGTACCTATGCCGCGGCAGTGTGGGCAGCAAAGAAAGTTTTCTTTGCTGTCCTCATTGCGTCTGCTAAGTCACGCCCAGTGGGGCTTTTCTGGGTGGTGAGGGACTGGTCAGTCCAGCTTCCCTCTGCCTGGATTTAGAGTAATTGAATGTCTGCTGTGATTTGTTTGTGGACGTTTTTGCAGATAAAATTGCTCAGATCCACCACAGTTTTGATGCAACACTTTTAGCAGTGGGTGAGCCAGAGGCAGTAGAAGCCCCGCCTTGTCCTGTTTCATGGGATGAATTTCAGAATATGTCGCCCATAGATGCGGGGGATTATCTGGGGTCTGTCCGAACTACTTATTGTGAATTAGACCCAAGCCCACCCTGGCTGGTCAAGGCCAGCCGGGTGTCACCGGGGAGGGGGGAGAACACAGAGGGGCTTCCACTCGTATCTCTCACGCACTGGGTATAGCTAGCAGCGTCTCTCTCAGTGAGGCAATAACGAGGGTGTCTTGTGCCAGTCAGGATAGTGTATTGGCCGTTACCTCTAATGAAAGAGAACAGGCCACTATCATCATAGGGCACCTGGATTGCAAGAGGCCGCACAATACCCCCACACTCCCTATACCACACTCTCAGGATAAGGAAGGAAGGGTTGAGACGAGGTGCAAGGGGGAAGCCGTGCAGGGGGAGGGCCCTTACCCAGGCTTGCAAGGGAGGAGGCAGGATCACTCGTTCGCAGTGCTCCCCAGGGAGAGGGTCTAACCCTGACCAGGTGCGGAAGGGGAGGGGGACTCTCGCACACCTCGCACTCACCACTCACTCCGTCACTTGCTCCAGTCACACCAAGGGGGAGTCCAGTTGAAGGAAGTTTCACTCAGGCTCAGGCGTCAGGAAAATGCTAGCAGGCAATCTCAGTATCAACAACAAGCGCAAGGGGGCCGGTCTCGAACAATCACCAGCGTCGCTCTAACTGCGGCGCTGGTGTTTATGCAACAGGCCCCGCCCCCGTGCGTGCCCGCAGACGCTCCGAGCGTCGCAGCAGCGTCGGGGGCGTGGCCAAGGGCGTGCCCTGCTCTGGAGGGGGGATCATCTGGTCGGGCTCTGGGGGGGCGTGGCCATGGGCCCCGTATTGATGGCTGATGCGGCACTCGGGAGAGGGGGCTCCGGCGGCTCCCGCTGCATGCCTGCGTCCTGGGGGCCCTGAGGGTGTCGGGAGCTTCGGGACTGGCGGCGGCGGCTGACAGTCCCCCCCTGTCGAAGCCGCCGCCCCCCCGGGCTGGGCTTCGAGGGGTGGCGAAGGTGAAATAGCCTAATAAGGCGAGGGGCAGAAACATTGCCGGCAGGTTCCCAGGAGCGGTCCGATGGTCCAAACCCAGCCCAATCGATTAAATAGTGTAGCGGACCCCGTCGGATCTTAGAGTCCAAAATTGCCTTCACCTTGTAGTCAGGGTCACCACCTGATTGGACAAGGGGGTCCGGGGTTTCCACTAAGGTTACCCCAGGTCGTACGCTGGCCTTTTTTAAAAGGAACACATGAAAAGTGGGATGGATACGTGAGTGGGGGGTCAATTTCACCGTGTAGGTTACATTGTTTAGTTGCCGTAGTATGGGGAAGGGTCCAATGTACCAATGATCGAGCTTGGGGGATGGCCGAGAGGAGGGGTAGTGATGATGGTCGATCCAGATGAGGTCACCCGGTTGTAATGGCGTTCCAGATTGTCTATGTCGGTCGGCCTGTACTTTATATTGCTGTCGTGCTTGCGCTAGTACTTGTCGTGCAACTGATTGTGCATGTCAGATTTGTTGAATGAGTGCTCCTGCAGTGGGTACAGCTGTAGCTGGAGTTTCGGTGGCCCCCCCTTGTGGATGAAAGCCATATGTGATGAAAAAAGGAGAGTTCCCCAGAGAGGCGTTGGGTGTGTTATTATATGCGAATTCCGCAAGCGAGAGACATGCATGCCAATCATCCAGTAGGTAGTTGATGTAGCATCGTAAATATTGCTCCATATTTTGGTTCACTCTTTCCACTTGCCCGTTTGCCTGTGGATGATAGGCAGTGGTGGGCTTAAGTGTCACTCGCAAGGCCTGAAACAAGGCTTTCCAGAAGCGCGATGTAAATTGGGTCCCTCTGTCACTTATAATCTCCTGTGGACAACCGTGAAGCTTAAAAATGTGGCGGATAAAGAGCAGCGCAGTTTGTTTGGCTGACGGCAGTCCCTTGCAGGTGATGAAGTGAGCCAGTTTGGTAAAGTGGTCTACTACTACTAATACCGTGGTGTATTGACGAGACGGGGAGAGGTCTACGACAAAGTCAAGGCCCACCCATTGCCATGGACCTAAAGGGGGAGAAGCCAATTGAAGAAGTCCTATCGGGGCCCGGCGAGGGGTCTTCGTCCGAGCGCAAGTGTCACAACTAGTCACGTGCCGGACCACATCCTAATGCAAGCTTGGCCACCAGAACGATCGACGAATCAATTGCATAGTGCGTTCAATGCCTGGATGTCCTGCTGTAGGAGCATCGTGGTGGGCCCATAATATGTTTTGTTGACAGGAGGGGGGAATCCTTACCAAATGTAGTTGGTTCGGTGCTCCTGCCGTTGGGGGGGGGGTTGCTACTGCGGGTGTGGTTACTTCGGGAAGTTCCTGTAGGGTGACTGTCTGCATTTCTTGTAACGTTGTATACGTACCCGTGAATGTCTGGGGCCTTAAGATAGGTTCGGGTCTAGCGGGGAGGTTTGGACTGTGTTCGTAATAGTGTGAAAGGGCATCCACTAGTAGATGTAGTTTTCCAGGCCGATAACGGATGTGAAAGTCAAATCTGGCAAAGAACAGGGCCCAGCGGGCATGGTGGGCATTGGCGATCTGGGCAGTCTGAAGGAAGGTCAAGTTCCGGTGATCCGTCACCACGGTCACTGGATGTCGGGCCCCTTCTAAGTAGTGATGCCATACTTCAAAGGCAACCTTGATTGCCAAGAGTTCCCAATCAAGTATGTTATAATTTCTTTCTGCTGGGGTCAGTTGCCTGGAATAATAGGCGCAGGGGAGTAAAGGTTCTGGCAGTTCGTGTTCTTGCAGTAGCACTGCTCCTATGGCTCTCCCAGAGGTGTCAGCTTCCACAAAAAAGGGTTTGTTGGGGTCAGGATGCTGTAGCAGGGGAGCTGTCATGAAGGCTTCCTTCAAATAAGAGAAACTGTATTGTTGTTTTGAAGTCCACTCATAGGGTTGATTTTTCTTCAGTAATAAGGTCAAAGGGGCCGTGATTTCCGCATAGTTGGGGATATATTGCCTGTAATAATTTGCGCTCCCGAGGAACCGCTGTAAAGGTTTTACCGCCTTTGGAGCTGGCCACCTATTTAATGCCTCGACCTTTTGGGGGTCCATTCGAATTCCGCGGGGGCTTATGATAAACCCCAGGAAGCTGAGGGAGCGGAGATGAAAAAAGCACTTTTCTCTTTTGCAGTACAGCCTGTTGACTCTGAGTCGTCGGAGAACTTCGCACACATGGCTGACGTGGTCGTCCAAGCTGAGGGAGTAGATCAAAATGTCATCGAGATAAGCGATGACATAAACGTCAAGGATATCCCGGAAAACCTCATTTATGAGGTGTTGGAACGCGGCCGGGGCGTTAGCAAGGCCGAAGGGCATTACGAGGTACTCAAATAATCCGTAACGGGTACGGAACGCCGTCTTCCACTCGTCACCTGGGCGCATGCGGAGCAGGTTATATGCTCCCCGCAGATCCAACTTGGTGAATACTTGAGCTCCCTGCAAGCGATCTAGTAGTTCGGGTATCAAGGGGAGCGGGTAGCAGTTTTTGATAGTTATCTGGTTCAACCCCCTATAATCCACGCAGGGTCGGAGACCCCCATCCTTTTTGGGAACAAAAAAGATGGGGGCACCAGCGGGCGAGGTGGAAGGGCGAATGAAGCCTTGTCGAAGGTTTTCATCGAGGTATTGGCGCAATACCTTTAATTCCGGTTCGGCTAATGCATAAATGCGTCCAAACGGTGGGTCTTTGTCTGGCATCAAGTCAATCGGGCAATCATATGGCCGATGTGGGGGCAACTCAGTGGCCCGAACCTTACAAAAAACATCCCGGAAGGCTTCGTATTCCTTAGGTAATGCTAGGTTCATGGTTTCACATGAGGACCCAGAGGTGGCTAGTGCCATTCGTCCCGGTTTTGGGAGGCGGCATTTCTGGAGGCAGTAGGGGGTCAAGAAACGTACTTGTCGATCAGACCATCGGATCGTTGGGTTGTGTTGGCAGAGCCACGGGCTCCCTAGGACCACTTGAAATAAGGGGGTACAGACAAGATCAAAGAGGATTTGTTCCCCGTGGTCCCCTATGGTACAGGTCAAGGGTGCAGTACACGTGGTAATAGGTCCTGAGACCAAAGGGGACCCGTCGATAGTGTGGATGGGTTCCGGTACAATCTTCCTCTGTATGGGGAGTTGCCACCGCTCGGCCAGAGTATGGTCGATGAAGTTTCCCGAAGCACCTGAGTCGATGAGGGCCCAGCATATTATAGACCGGCGAGGGTTGATTCTCAAGGTGATGGGAATCCTCAAATGGGAATCCCTAGATGTCTGATTCAGGGACTTGGAGTGGGTGGTTACGACCGAGATGGCCCCTGCCCATCTCGGCCTCTGGCATTTCCCATCCTCCTACGTTCTGGGGGCAACTCGGGGCATTCCCCGATAAAGTGGGATGGGTCCCCACAATAAAAGCAAGCGCTGGTGCTACGGCGTCGATCTCGTTCTTCTTTTGATAAGGCCCCCCGGGATGCCCCAACTTGCATGGGCTCAGGTTCGGACAAATGACTGGCTTCCGCGAGGTGAGGTGGGGGGAGTGAGAACGTGGGTCTCGCTTGATATGGTCGGGATTCCTGACGCCTCTCTCTTTTTCTCTCGGCTAGACGATCCTCAATTTGAAGCATCAGCTTGGCAAGGGCTTCCCAGGCAACCGGGGTCTCTATGAAGGCCAATTGGTCTTTGATCTCTTCACACAACCCCTTCTTGAACATCACTCGAAGGACGTCATTTGGCCACTGAAGCTCTAAGGCCAGCTGCTGGAACTGTGTGATGTACTCCAGAGCGGGGGTGCGTCCCTGGGGCAGATTCATAATTGCGGTTTGGGCGTCCGGAGCACGGTGCGGGTTGTCAAAGAGAAACATGAATTCTTTGAGAAAGTTGGCATAATTTGCCAGCAAGGGGCTATCACTGCATAGCAGGGTCGTAGCCCACTCTAGGGCGGTGCCTCCCAAGTTGCCAACAATAAAGGCCACCTTTAGTGCATCTGTGGAGTACGGATGAGGCTGAAGAGTGAAGGTGAGCCGACATAAGGCCAGGAAGGCCTGGAAACCCTGTCGGTCTCCCACAAATTTTTCTAGTTTGGACCCCTTGGGCTCCCTAGGCACTGCTGCCATAAGGACCCCTGCGGGTAGAGGGGGTGCTATTGGGGCTGCGGCCACCATGGGCGCAGCCGCCCGGGGTGCCACAGTGGCGGCTCCTTGGAGTTGGGTTACAGTGGACGTCAGGGCCTCCTGCTGGGCCTGGACATCCTTTAGCTCCATGGCTAAGGATTGAACCTCCTGAGTCAAGCAGTTTAGTTCTGTGGCTACATCCATGATAGGGACCACTCCTATGGGGGCTGACTAGGGGACTAACAGTCGCTGGTGATTTGTCACCGGGGAGGGGGGAGAACACAGAGGGGCTTCCACTCGTATCTCTCACGCACTGGGTATAGCTAGCAGCGTCTCTCTCAGTGAGGCAATAACGAGGGTGTCTTGTGCCTGTCAGGATAGTGTGTTGGCCGTTACCTCTAATGAAAGAGAACAGGCCACTATCATCATAGGGCCCCTGGATTGCGAGAGGCCGCACAATACCCCCACACTCCCTATACCACACTCTCAGGGTGAGGAAGGAAGGGTTGAGACGAGGTGCAAGGGGGAAGCCGTGCAGGGGGAGGGCCCTTACCCAGGCTTGCAAGGGAGGAGGCAGGATCACTCGTTAGCAGTGCTCCCCAGGGAGAGGGTCTAACCCTGACCAGGTGCGGAAGGGGAGGGGGACTCTCGCACACCTCGCACTCACCACTCACTCCGTCACTTGCTCCAGTCACACCAAGGGGGAGTCCAGTTGAAGGAAGTTTCACTCAGGCTCAGGCGTCAGGAAAATGCTAGCAGGCAATCTCAGTATCAACAACAAGCGCAAGGGGGCCGGTCTCGAACAATCACCAGCGTCGCTCTAACTGCGGCGCTGGTGTTTATGCAACAGGCCCCGCCCCCGTGCGTGCCCGCAGACGCTCCGAGCGTCGCAGCAGCGTCGGGGGCGTGGCCAAGGGCGTGCCCTGCTCTGGAGGGGGGATCATCTGGTCGGGCTCTGGGGGGGCGTGGCCATGGGCCCCGTATTGATGGCTGATGCGGCACTCGGGAGAGGGGGCTCCGGCGGCTCCCGCTGCATGCCTGCGTCCTGGGGGCCCTGAGGGTGTCGGGAGCTTCGGGACTGG
>QEPC01005822.1:9386036-9416208 GCA_003113815.1 Sphenodon punctatus
AAAAAAAAAAAAAAAAGGAGAAGGTGACAAGTGCCCCTACCATTAAACGCTCGGCCTGGGGGAAGGCCAAGGTGGCAGATCCAGTGGTGGAGGAAGAGGTTCCTCCTGCCGCTGCTGCTGGACTTTCGGTGGTGGAGGAGGAGCCAGAGCCGGCGGGCACAGGAGGTGCTGCTGCCACTGCTGCCAGGTTTGTAAACTTTTTTTTTTTACTTTGAGGACAAGAAACTTAAGGCTCTATCCGTTAGAGCGAGCTCACTGGCGTGCAGGTGGGTGTGTGGGTGGTGGGCATCAGTCAGGCATAAACAGTGGGAACCAGTGGGTAGCAGTGGATGTCTGCCACAGAGAGAGAGGTTACTTTAGTGTGGGGGGCTCTTCCAGCAGTCAGACACGAGCAGCACCCCCACCCAAACATGTGCCTGCCAGCCATAGCAAGGGTCTCCACTCTCCAGTTGCCATCCCTACCTAACACCCACAAATAAGGGCAGGATTTGCATATGCCAGCCAGGGTCTCTCCATTGCCATCCCTCCCTAGCAGTACCCCAAGGAGGGCAGGATTTTCACATGCCAGCCAGGGTCTCTCCATTGCCATCCCTTCCTAGCAACACCCCAAGGAGGGCAGGATTTGCACGTGCCATCCAGGGTCTCTCAATTTGCCATTCCTAGCATCCCCTAGCACCCCAAGGAGGGCAGGATTTGTACGTGCCAGCCAGGGTCACCATCTCCCATTGCCATCCCTAGCACCCCAAGGACGGAGGACTAGAGGCATCATCATAAATGCATGATATTACTTAGGTGTTGCTTATGTGTTCCTGTTTCAGAGAGGAATTGGCTGCTGGCTCCAGCACTGGTGCCATGCCACTCAGAACAACGAGGCAGAGGTTGGACTCACCAGTGCCACCCCCAGACAGTCAGTGGACAAGGTTCAATGTCTGGAAGTGGTTTGAGAAGCAAGAAAAATGCACTGTCTGCAAGGTAAGGCACGGGGGCTGGAACAACAGGGAATGGATTGCCCAATGCCCTATGACCTGTTAGGAATGGAAGTCCCCTGCAGAGAGAGATTGGCCACCCAACCACTTGTGGAGGAGACAAAATGCAGACAGGGCTTGACACAGACCATTGGTCTGATGCAGTATGGCAATTCTTATATTCCTATCTTTTTATGTTCTTTAGATCTGCTTCAAAAGATTAAGGAGGCAGAGAGAGGGGACCACATTGGGGCTAATCTCCCATATTGAAAAGCTCCACGGCCTGACGGTGATGCAGCATAAGGACTCTGTCATGGTCATGGAGCCCAAGCAACAGCGCCAGAAGAAGGGGGGGAAGGCAACCCGGAAGCGCCAGCATGTAAGCCCTTCCCCCTCCTCCAGCCCTGATGTGGAGTCCCCCATACCCCGGGAGTCTGCTGAGGACAAGGCCTTTCTGGCGACGGTGGAGAGGCCCATCCAGGACTTTGTGGCTGCCCTAAAGGTGCAAGCAGCCACCATGGAGAACCAACTGGTGGAGCAGTTCCAGGCGGTCAAGGTGAGGAAACAGAAGGTGGAGATGTATGTGGAGTACATCTCAAAGTACGTCTCCACCAAGATAGCCGACCTGGAGCACTTCTGCCAGTCAGTCTAGAACTGGCAGGTGGCTGTGGCAGGGGCCATTGATTATGCTGTCAAGCACAACTATGAAATGCCGGCGGGTGTGATGCCCCCTGCCCCTACCTCCTGTGCACCCCTTCTGCCTTTCCCCCAACTTCTGGAGGGCAGGCCCAATGACTGAGTAAATAGATACATTTCCTTTCTACTTTAAAATGTTTGTTTTTTGTTTTATAATGTTGTTGTTGTTGTTGTTTTGCTAATAAAAGTTATATTTGCTGTTATTGTTACAAGCTTTGTTTGTACTTGCCAATCTTTTATCCCTCTGTGCGGAAGTCCAGGCTGGCAGGTGGCAGAATCTCATACAGCTTGTTGATCTCTACCAGCAGCACCTGGCACCACATGTAGCGTAGTTAAGGCATTAACCCAAAGATGTGCCAGCAGCAGGGTCCCAACTTGCAGACATCCCCCAGGATGGGCAGGGCTTGTGTCTGTGTGGGTGTGCCAGAGAGAAAGAGAGACAGGCTCCTTGGAAGCGGGCAGCAGGGGTCGAGAGCCGGTGGCTGGAGGGGCTTTTATTTCCATCAGCTTCAGCGGGCGTCTGCAGGTGGGTGAGGAGTAGTAGTTTGGGTGTGGGATGGGCAGGCTGGCATGCGGACACTGGGCTTCTGGATGCAGTGGAATGGAATGCAGCCCCCAGTGACTGGAATGAAACCTAAGTCAATCTAATGCTACTAAAATGAATACAAAAACAGGGGAAGTGTATCAGGGATGGAATATATGAGGGAAAGGATTCAATGGAGGGGGGAGGGAGGAAGGAAGGAAGATTGAACACAGGGAGGGGTAAAAACAAATAATAATACCTAAATCTATCTAATATAATCTAAATAAATGATAATATGGAGGTAAATAGGCTGGATGGGTGAAATAGGAGGAGGATGGCAATGAATTAGGAATAGAAGGGGAAAAAAACTTCTGGGAGAGAAGGAGCCTTCTGAAACGCCTGCTGTTCAGGAACAGTGACTAGCTCAGAAGGCTTTGGGAAGGGGGGAGGCTATCAGTTTTGTTTCTTGCTGCGCCCGCCTCACCACTAGCTCCATTGGCTCCGTGCAGCCTAGCCCATGGCCAATCGCAGACTGCGAAGCCAGTGGTCTGAGGCGAAAAGGGATGGTGATTGGGCAGGCTGGCTGCTATTCCAAGCCTCTCCACCCCTGGTGCCTGGAAGTCTGCTCCTCAGCTGACTCCCCTTTCCTGTCACATTTTGCCTTCCAGTGACAGGTTTTTGCCACCCGAATGCGATCCAAACTGACCGAACTGTTCAGTCATTTTGACATTTGGAATTGAGTTCGGTTCGGTCAGTTTGGGTTCAGATTAGGATTCGGGTTTGGGTTCAGTCGTTCGTACAGGCTGAGTTCCGGCCGAACTCGGAACCTCCGAACCATGTTCGCCCATCCCTACTAAACTTTATCTGCACATTTGCAAAATAAAGAAAGGGTCATAAGTATATACTTTGTCCAACATCAATTGGGAATTGAGAAATATTCTTAAGATAATTTGCCTATGAATTTTTGGCATTGTATATGCCATGAATGGGCAAATTTCTCAACCTCAAGAGTTGTGTGTCAAAATCTTCATATGACTGAGAGCGAAAAGAGACACACACATGTGATGCATGCACAAATCTTTCCTGCTTCATGATTGGCTGGTGAAGCCGCTGTCTCTGGTTCTAGATGCGGGGATGCTGAGGAGTAGCTGCAGTAGTTCAGCTGCTGAGACTTGGGGTGTTTTTACACGAGATGGCCCCATGCAAGGACCTCCTGTCCCTGTGTGGGGCCCATCTTGTCTGAATGTTGGGTGGCAGTGGGCATGCTCCCACACTCACCCATCCCCCATGCATCTCCACCCCCCCCCCCCCATGAATGGGGCATTCAGCAAAACGTTGGAGTGCCCCATACACGGATGGGTGGACGGTGCATGGACAGGGCGGCTGTGTATGGGGCTGCGTGTGTGAAGTGCCTCCCCAAGGACGGTGCCCATGCATGATTCCCACACAATGGCCGTACCCATCGCCTCCCTCCCCCCGCCACCCTGTCTCATATAAAAACACCCCTGTTTGTAATGAAGTATGACATAGGACCATTAAGGCAACATGGAGCCCAGGACCAATCTGACCAAGAGCTCCATGTGTTTCCCAAGCCACAGTTTGCCCGCCCCCAGTATTTCTACAAAATACCTAACTCTAAGCATTGCCTGTAATATATACACACTCCATGCACATTTTTCTTCTTCAAACATTTGCACGTGTACGTTACACTGTGTTGTGATTTTGTGCCAAAAGGTTATGTCAGGGTTCACAGGCTGGGGTATGAAGGGTTGCAGTAGGATTGGTGCTGGGTATGTTAATGCAGGAATGGGTTATGGGTTATGATTGGGTTATGAGGTGGGGACTCCCCCTGTGGGGAGGGCAACTGTCAAGGAGCATTCCCTAACTTGGGATATGTTTAGATGGCTGCCCCCCATCGACGTGTCTCCTTAGGTTGGACCATATTAGAAATTCTACTCAGATCCCAGAGATTAGATCACAGGCTTATGAGTCACTAAGTGTCTCTGCTCCATCCCAGCTGGTGCTTGGGGCAGATACATCTGCGAGTATCTGATGGGATTTCAGGAGTGGGATAGTCAACAGTGGGGACGTGGAGTGATGTGCGGGGAACCTCCCCTAGCTGCACAGCCCGCTGGTGTTTGTGCAGCTCGGGAGGGGCCGCATTTCACTGGGGATCAACACATGAATCACAGGGGCAGGCATAGTCAGGAGAAATCAGGATGGGCAAAGCAGGCTTGAATAGACAAGATGAGGGGGCATCTGCATGACTGGGCAGACAAGATGAGTCAGATGCAGGAAGCTGGCTGGACAGAACCAGGCAGACAGAACTCAGATGGGGCAGAGTGGGCTCATGGAGCAGTCACGTACAGGGTGCATCCCACAGATTCCAGGCCCCCATCCAAGCAGACAGCTAGCTGCACTCTTGGGTACAAGCACAGATAGACGGAGAGGCAGCCAGACTCTCAAGCAGGTTCCAAAGAACCAGGATCCAAAGGGAAGGTCAGAAAGGCCAGACTCCAGCCATCCCCAAACACATCCTAGATCCAGGACTGGGGAGTGCAGAGCTGGTCCAGGTGTGTGGAAACAAGAGGGCAGAGACAAACAAAAGGCATGATACTAGGGAACAGGAAGAGACTGATGATCCACCTAGCTTCCTGTGGCTACTGACTGGTCTTCTATATGGGCCAGCAGCCAACCAGGAAGCTGGAAGTGTGGAGCAAGGCTGAAGAGGGCTGTGGCTTGACCAGCATGGGAGGAAGGCCATCAGTGTCAGCCCTGGGCCCTGCCCAGAACACCTCAGTGGCATGGAAGTGCCAGCTGCTGTACTCAGGGCCCCAAGGATTCTGGTTCAAGCCTGGGTCCTTCCAGGTTATATTACACATATTTTAATTATCTGCACACTATGCAGTCGCTGGAACTTGCTACTATGCAATTGCATAGTGTGCCTAGCATTGCTACGCAAACATTATTCTTCATCCTCAGTTTCTGGAACATTGCACAGACAGCTACATGGCTGTGGAGAGCTGTGCTATGGCAAGTGGAGGAAACCAGGTTTACATGATGAGTCCCTTTATGAACAGGCCCCAGCACAATGAGATTCAGGGTTTGGTTGCGTCCTGTGCACTACTGTAGATTTAAAAAACAAAACACAAACAAACTATATCTAGCGGGGTTGTCAGCTTAGAAATCACAAGTCAGACCTCCCCAAGGTACAGGGCAAAGCAAGGCCTTGCATTCCATTTCTGTCTGCCCATTTGTCTGTAATATAATAACTTTAGAAAATCACAGCTGGGGAATTCCAGACTTTCAAGGAATTTGTTAAGCATCAGTGGGCAGAACACTGTTGGTTCTGGGTGAAACAGGTGAAACAAGAAGGAACGTGTGATGGACTGGGTGGTCCTTTGGCAGTTTGGCATACCCAAAAGTGAAGGATGAACACTAGAATGGCATTTGGTGGTTGAGCTTTTGGGGTGGACAGCAACTGGGATTCATTAAACTAGGGGTAGGTAGAATATAAGTAGGGTTTTCTCTAGGAGCCATTTGCCTTTGGTTTTGCCTTTGGATCCAAGTATTCATAATTCACCAGCTCAACTTAGCCTACATAAGCAACAAAGTAAATTGAACCTTTGGGTGAAAACAAATGAGACGATAACCCGCTGGAGACCAGGTTCAGATTGTGCACTCCCCACGCAGGCCCCATGTGCATGTTGAGCATGTCCAGCATAATAAACAGGCAGTTCCCAGTGTGTATTTCATGAGTTTGGGGGCAGCCCCCACTGGCAGCAACAGTGAGAGTGAGAGTGGAAAGAGGGGCAGGAAGCGATCACGCCTCAGATGCTCTAGGAGTTCTGCCCTTGATGGTATGGTGCTGGTGGACCTGTACAAGTGGAGCATGCAAGCTAATTGATGGGATGCGGACATGCGGGCATTCAACTGGACAGCGGGCTCTGCATTCTCCATTACCCACTGTGAGTGGAGGTTATACAGTAGTGGAGGCCAGGTGTATGGTGGGGGCAAACACCTTATAAATGGGTAGGTGGACACCCACCTGGTGTGTGCTAAAGAGCACCTCATATATTAACACTTTTACTCTTTTAAGAATCTCACAGAAAAAAAATATGGAGCTATGAAAGAATCTGCTCACTTCCCCAGTAGAAACAAGAGTGAACAGTTTCATGGTTTCTTTCTATAAACATTGGAGTGGCCGATGTAATGACTAGAATATGTTTACAGTTACTTTTCCCTTTGGTATTCCTCATGTTCCTCTTAATGAGTACATCTTCATTATCTATTTGCAATAAGTAGGCTGTGAAAATCCATTGTAACAACAGGATCAGCTTCAGCTTCAAGATATTCCACATGTTTCCGCAGTTGCTGAAATCTTGCGAAACACTACAGAGAAATTTTCCATGTGAGTCAGGAGTAAAATCGACAGTTTGACTGCAGCAACCACAAAATATATATTTATTGGTTTGATTTGGCCTGCTAGCCTTTTTCTGAAATAATGCCATTAAAGTTAGTACTTGCACTACATAATCAAAAAGGTATAGCATTTGTTCTTGGTATGGTAGAAGTTCTGAATTGATTTAATAGTTTTTTATATCCTAGCATTTTTTCCACACATTATTTTCAATATGCTTGTTCATTAAAAGTTGTTTGTAGCTTAAGTCAACTACATTTCCACCTGGCTAATTCAAGCAATAAAATCAGTCTCTATTTTTATGGTCAATCAATGTGTGTAATAGTAAATAAAAACAAATCACCTTCCCTAGTAATGCTAGCTACCTCTCCTAGCAATTCACTTTATCTTTCTGCTATGAGTCTCTAGAATTAAACCTTCTCTTATTTCTTAAATACTTAAATTCACAATCGATTTGTTTTTTACTTTTATGGCACTTATTCATAATTGTTGTATCATGATTAAAGAAGTGTTCAAGTCAGGCATAACCACAACGAAGCAAAACTTTTTGCTCAAAGTGAACTATTAGAGTAAAACTACCATAGTAAATTTGTTCCAGACAGCCAAGTTGTATTTATTATTGGTATGCTCAGAGGTGCTGCTATACTTCAGGCTGTGTGATCATTTCCATTACAAACATTGTTTTTAAAGGGTTTATAGCTAAGCTATAAAACTTTGCTCCGGGCTAAAATTTGGTATACAAAAATCTCAGACTGGCCACAAATTTTATATTTTGTTGGGTTTTTTAAAAATGTCTTTTGAGTTTGGGGGCTGGAGGGGTACAAAGAAAGAAATTTGCCAATGTGAAACAGCTTTTCTGGCTTTGAAAATAACAACAATGACCAAAAGTGAAATTTAACAAGACCTTGTCATAAATATGAATACAATATGAGAGCATTTTGAATCATTATGAGGACCATACAAGCTCCTTCCTCTACTTGTGTCACATTGAAATATACTCTTTTCACACCTTTATCATACTGAATAGGTTCTGGTTGTCTGCACATATACATTAGGAAACTGAAACTTCACCAAAGCCTATGCCCTCTGCCCTCATTTTCAGCCAATATTTCACTTTTCTAAGGGTGTTTCCTCTCACAAGCATGCAAAATCCAGGGTTTCTACTCTGTAGAAGATCCTCTTATGTAAGTACCTTCCTTGAACACTCTCATGAGCAGGGGAAACCAGGGGTGAAATAGCTCACTTCCTCCTTCTGAACTTGCTGGGGACTTTCTGTAGGATGGGCATAATTAGCAAGCATTCATTGGGTGTCTTCATACAGACCCAGAGCTGGCCACACCCAGACCTGCTCCAGGGGTATCCAGCCCTGCATCCTCTGTGTCCAGCCCTGCCTGGAACCGGCAGCTGCTGTGGTCCACGGTCGGCTTGCGTGGTTCTCCCCTCCCCCACACCATAGAGTTGCAGGCAGATCACCTGCCGCTCTAGGCTGCTACCTGCAATTCTATGAGGTTGTCCAGGGCAAACACTGGCCGAGAGTGGAGTTACAGTGGCCATCTACCACGCAGATGAGCAGCAGCTCTGCCGCGGGCCGGTGTCCAGGTTTGGGCAGCCTGCTCTGCTTGCAGTGCTCCAGAACATTCCAGAGCACTGCAAGCGGGGCTGGATTAGAGCAGGCAGTGCCTGCTCCACCGGCATACCTGGCCACACGGGGGTTTGGTAGAGCAAGTAAGTAAGTTTATTGTTTGGGCCATTGGTCATACCAAACTTCATTACAAGAGTAATGCAAAATACAAAACACACAATATAAAACATACATTGTAAGTTTCCATAGGCCTTAGGGCCTTAGTCAAAATGCGCTATTCCCCTTTTGTGCAGCAAGATCTCGCAGCCTTGTAAGACCCACCAAATGTGACTCTTACAAGGCTGTGAGATCTTGCTACATAAAAGGGGAATGAAGCATTCACATATGACAAAACTCCAGCATTTATAACACCTGGTATTATCTCGAGCACTTATAAAAACACATTTTTTCATGTGTTAAAGCAGCCTCAGATGGACAATCCTGCCCCCTCAACCAATAAGCTCTGCCCCTTCTTGCACTTATATGCACATGCACATCACCCAACACTCCAAGTGCATAAAGAGGGACAGAAGCTCTCCTGTGGATCATTCCACTTAGTTTCTTGTCATTCCATCATCTCTCATTGTCCTCTAAAATGCTTTTCCTGGGAGGGAACCAGGAAAGAGGTGTCTTAGGCTTGAATTCTGGTCTCCTGAAAGAGGGATTTTTTTCAACCCCTCCCACCCCAAAAAGAGCAACAGTGAGATTCAGTATCAAAATAAGGACTGTCTTTCTTAAGTAGGGACAGTTGGGAGGTACGTGAATACACAGAAAGTAGGTTCACAGAGGTTTGTTGGGAAAGTGGAAGACTGCATTTGGAACTATAACTAAGGGAAACTTCTCTAATAAGTACACATGTGGCACGGAGGAGGAGACACGCGACCCGCCCCCCGGGCAACTCACCGGAGAAGCGGCGGCAGGAAGGGAGGAGCCGCGGCGAGCGGTAGCCCTAGCAACGGCCGGAAGAGAGAAGGACGTGCAAGAGCCTGGAGGGGGAGGAGTCCAGACCCAGGCGGGGAGGGCCCGACGTGGATGCTGGGGGCAATGACCATTTAAAGAGACGGAGCCAAAGGAGGGGGCGGCGTTCCCGGAGGCCAGAGACCGGATGACAACCGGGCAAGGGAGGTACCCGTGGGTGCCAGACTGGGGGGAAGAACTGTAGAGGGGACTGGAGGAAGGGTCATGAGACTCAGGGCGTGGGTGAGAGGAACCGGGGAAGGGACACGAGGGTGCAAGGAATCGGGGGCCAAGAGGCAGGGGCCAAGGGTGAAGACGGACACTGGGAAAGGGGGAGGGTAGGAAACAGGCTGAGGCCTGCGGGGAGAGACCACCAGGAAACAGGGGAACCCACCCTGTTTTCCCTTGGGCTCCCCCAGAGAGAAAGGGGATCTCCCCGCCCCGCCGGCCCAGACTCTGGAAACCGGCAGGGCACATATATGGGGGGTGGTGACAAGTGGCGGGCCTGGGTGGGCCCTTCGCAAGAGACCGCCCGGTACAGAGACAGGGTGGGCCTCCTGGCAGAAGGGGGGAACCACCATGAACCCAGAAGCCATGTTGAAATGGCTTATGGAATCACAGGCCGCGCAGTTAGAGACCCAGAGGGGGTTCCTGCAGCAGCTGACTGCCGAGTTGGCCACCAACCAGGCCCGGGGTCAGGCTCAAATGGCCGAACAAGTGGCAACCCTCATGACGTCCGCCCTGACTGCGCTAGCAGCAGGAAGGGGGGGGAGCCTGGGGGAGATAAAAGGGCCACAGGTGCGACTTACAAAAATGGGCCCCTCCGATGACCCAGAGGCCTTTTTGAATGTATTTGAGAGGGTAGCCACGGCCGCTAAGTGGCCCCAGGAGCAGTGGGCTATCCTGCTGGCACCCTATCTGTCAGGACCAGCCCAAACCATATATGATCGGCTGGAGCCAGCCGAGGCCACCAATTTTGGTAGGGTAAAAGCCGCCATCTTACGCGGGCTGGACATCTCGGAAGAAACATATAGAAGGCGGTTCAGGGGAGAAAGGCACATGCCAGGGACTTCCCCCCAAGCCTTGGCCCAACAACTTAGAACCCACTGTCTGAGATGGTTAAAACCTCAGCGAAGGACCTCGCAAGAGGTGGCTGAACTTATAATGACGGAGCAATTTATACAGATACTGCCACTTGGAAGCCGGGCCTGGGTGGCCCATCACAGACCTGGCACACTGGAGGAGGCCACCCGCCTCCTCGAGGATTACGAGGCTTTTGAGGGGTCCTCAAACTATGGGGCTAGGGAAGGAGGGAAGGCGCGGGAAGAAAGATTCCCGAAGACTGGAGGGAGAGACCTGCGGCCCAGGGCCACAGGGACTGGAGGGGCTCGAGAAGAAGGACCTCATGGCTGGGGGGGGCAAGCCCGAACAGGAAGGGCGGATAGGAGCAGGAGGGGTTCCGGCTGGAGGACCTTTCTTCCCAAGGAAAATCCAGGCGCAACCGCCAGGGAAAGAGGGAGGAGGAGGCCCCAGCGGGTGGGTCTGTTACCAATGTGGGAAACCTGGACACTTTAAGAGGGAGTGTCCACTTATGGATTGCACCTTTGCGGAGGGATGGTATGGAGAAGAAGGGGTAAGAAGGGGCGGGAATGAGAAACCCCTCATTCCCATATGGCTAGGGGGCCAGCAATATGAGGCCTTGGTAGATACGGGGTGTGGGCGGACGCTCGTGAGAGAAGGAATCCGCGGCCTACCCCCGGCCTCGGCGCCCCAGGTAGGGATCCGATGCATACATGGGGAGGTGCGTTTCTACCCCACCTGCCAAGTGGATCTGGGGGTAGCGGGACAGTCAGGGACCCGACAGGTAAGGATAGTCCCCGGGTTGGCCCACCCCATCATACTTGGAAGAGACTGGGGCGTCATGACCCCGTTGTTACAAGCCTCCGAGGGGTTGGAGGGCGAAGAAGTCCCAGGGACTGACCAGGATCCTGATCTTGGACCAGAGGGAAAGCAATTACTGTGGATGGTGAGCCCTTTCAACATTATACAGGCTCAGCGTAATGACCCAGCTTTAAAATATGCCTACGAACAAGTACAGGTAGTAAATGGGACCCCTCAGAGACCGGGACAACCACTCTCCTACCCCCACTTCGAACTGATAGGGGACCGGTTGTACCGTATCCAGAAGGAAGGGGAACAAGGAGAAGTGTGTCAATTGTTAGTTCCTCAAGGGGTGCAAGGGGATCTCCTGCGGCTGGCCCACGACGTACCTTGTGGGGGCCATTTGGGGGAGGGGAAAACCCTAGACAGGTTGACAGCCCGCTTCTATTGGCCGGGCATTAGGGCGGCCGTAAAACGCTACTGCGCCTCCTGCCCTGACTGCCAACTGACGACAAGGCGGAAGGTAGCCCCGGCTCCCCTCATCCCTTTGCCTCTCGTAGGGACCCCCTTTGAGAGGATGGGCATGGATATAGTGGGGCCCATGGAGAAATCTGCAGAAGGGTACCGGTATATATTGGTGACAGTAGATTATGCCACCCGGTATCCGGAAGCGGTACCAGTGCGGTCCATTAAGGTACCAATCGTTGCAAAGGAGTTGTTAAAAATATTTGCCTGGACAGGGTTCCCGCAGACGTTGCTCACCGACCAGGGCACTAATTTTACAGGGAAATTGATGCGGCAGTTGTGCCAACTGTTAAAAATACATCACGTGCGGACATCAGTGTATCACCCCCAAATGGATGGACTGGTGGAACGGTTTAACCAGACCTTAAAGGCCATGCTCCGCAAGTTCGTCCGGGAGGAGCCTAAGGGTTGAGTGACCTTACTGCCCGCTCTGTTATTTGCCTATAGGGAGGTACCCCAGGCCTCGCTAGGATTCTCCCCCTTTGAGCTACTTTATGGGAGGCAACCCCGAGGGCTCCTAGATTTGATAAAGGAAGGGTGGGAGGAAACAACCAATGAGCAGGCCAACGTCATTGAGTACGTTACCCAACTGTGAGCCAAACTGAAAAGGATAGGAGAGTGGGCCTCACAGAATGGGTTAGAGGCGCAGCAACGACAAAAAGGGCAATTCGATAAGAAGGCCCGCGTACGCCAATTACAAAAGGGACAGAGGGTTTTGATATTGTTACCCTCATCCGAATCCAAGCTACTGGCCACCTGGCAGGGCCCCTACGAGGTGGTAGGGAAGTAGGGGCTGGTGGACTATGAGATTCGACGGCCAGGGCGATGACCAGAAATACAAACGTACCACGTCAATCTCCTCAAGGAATGGCGAGAATGGACGGAGGGGGCCGCAGAGGCCCTAGCAGGACAGGCCACCCAACCCGAGAAAGGGAGGGCCACAGGAGCAGACGTCACCTTGGGAGGCGATTTAGACCGGGTCCAGAAGAACCAGCTACGAGAACTGGTAGAAAGATATCAAGACGTGTTCACCAGTTTCCCTGGGTGTACTAACCAGGGGTGTCACGAGATAGTCACGGAGCCCGGGAAGGTGGTACGAGACCCCCCTCGCCGGAGTCCGTATCATCTCCAACAGATTATAAAAGAGGAGGTATCACAGATGCTCAAGTTAGGAGTCATCACTGAGTCTAACAGCCCCTGGCGGAGTCAACCGGTCCTGGTGGGAAAACCGGATGGCACTATGAGATTTTGTGTAGACTTTCGTAAAGTAAATGCCATCTCGAAGTTTGACGCTTACCCCATGCCGCGGGTAGACACGCTGTTGGAACAACTAGGGCAGTCGAGGTATTTGTCGACACTGGACCTGACTAAGGGCTATTGGCAGATCCCCCTGACCCCAGAGGCTCAAGAAAAGACAGCCTTCGTGACTCCCCTTGGCCTCTTCCAATTTACAAGGATGCCCTTTGGCTTACACGGGGCGGCCGCTACCTTCCAACGGCTGATGGACCGGGTATTGGGGCCCCACCAAGTCTATGCGGCCGCCTACATTGACGACATCGTCATTTTCAGTCGGACCTGGGCTGACCACATCCGACATCTTGAACAGGTGGGAGAGGCCTTACGGGAGGCGGGACTCACAGCCAACCCCAAGAAGTGCCGCCTGGGGTTGAGGGAGGTAACCTATCTAGGATACCGAGTGGGAAAGGGAAAGATCCGCCCTGTGTGGGAAAAGGTACAGGCTGTCAAAGACTGGCCTCCTCCCACTACCAAAAGGCAAATACAACAATTCATGGGGCTGGCGGGATATTATAGACAACATGTTCCCCACTTCGCAACGTTGGCCACGCCACTTACTGACGTAACTGGGAAGAGACAACCGAAGCAGGTAAACTGGACGCCTGCATTAGACAAATCCTTCACAGCACTGAAGGAGAGTCTATGCACAGCCCCGGTTCTATATGCCCCGGATTTTGGGAAACCCTTCGTCCTGCAGACCGACGCATCAGACGTGGGGCTGGGAGCAGTCCTGTCCCAAGAAATTAAGGGAGAGGAACACCCCATTGCCTACCTCAGTCGGAAACTAGACCACCGGGAGAGGGCATATGCCACCATAGAGAAGGAAGCCCTAGCCATAAGGTGGGCTGTGGGGGCGTTACGGTATTATTTGGCAGAAGCCTCCTTTACGCTAGTGACCGACCATGCGCCCCTACAATGGTTGTCATCTATGAAAGACAATAATGCCCGCCTTATGCGGTGGTACTTAGCCTTGCAGCCGTATTGATTCTCTGTGTCCCATAGGGCAGGCCGACTGCACCGTAATGCTGACTTCTTTTCTCGACAGGGCGAGACGGCCCCACCATACAACCCAACCCCGGGGGACCGCTTAATGGGGGGGGTGTGGCACGGAGGAGGAGACACGCGACCCGCCCCCTGGGCAACTCACCGGAGAAGCGGCGGCAGGAAGGGAGGAGCTGCGGCGAGCGGTAGCCCTAGCAACAGCCGGAAGAGAGAAGGATGTGCAAAAGCCTGGAGGGGGAGGAGTCCAGCCCCAGGCGGGGAGGGCCCAACGTGGATGCCAGGGGCAATGGCCATTTAAAGAGACGGAGCCAGAGGAGGGGGCGGCGTTCCCGGAGGCTGGAGACCGGATGACAACCGGGCAAGGGAGGTACCCGTGGGTGCCAGACTGGGGGGAAGAACTGTACAGGGGACTGGAGGAAGGGTCACGAGACTCGGGGCGTGGGTGAGAGGAACCGGGGAAGGGACACAAGGGTGCAAGGAATCGGGGGCCAAGAGGCAGGGGCCAAGGGTGAAGACGGACACTGGGAAAGGGGGAGGGTAGGAAACAGGCTGAGGCCTGCAGGGAGAGACCACCAGGAAACAGGGGAACCCACCCTGTTTTCCCTCGGGCTCCCCCCAGAGAGAAAGGGGATCTCCCCGCCCCGCCGGCCCAGACTCTGGAAACCGGCAGGGCATGTATATAGGGGGGGTGTGTGACAACACATAAGCAAGAGTAGAAGCTCCCTCCCAGCTTAACACCACTTGTTGGTAAACCCATAGAGGCTAAAGTGAGTTAGAAGGTAGCTACTTCTAAACAACTTTTGTGTGATCACCGAGCCCTGGAAAACCCATGCATTTCCCCAATGTTGTCTGCACATGTTCAAAACAATACCTGGCCTCTGGCAAGGGGGAGAATGCTTCTTGCCGTGGGGCAGGGGGGCTGTTTATCCCATAGCCTTAGCTTCATCATCAGTGGGAGGAGCTGCTGGGCAAGAAGCGAACCATTATTTATTACACAGCCTGAGGAGAACAAGCGTGGAAACCCACTGTTAATGCAGTAGTGTTGGGTATGGGATGGGAGAGCAGGCAACCCCAATGTTTCTCCTTCCATTGGTCCTACAAAAAAAGTAATAAAAGTTTTGCTCACATGTAAGCAAATGTTGTGTTTTATGCTTTGTAATCCTTTGAGTGCACCGTGGACGCCCCCGCACCCCACACTACTGAAGTCGCAGCTCACAAAAACCTCATTGATGCGAGATGCCATTGGAGCTCCAGGGACTTATCATCGGTGGTAGCATGATGGTGGCATCCAAATCCTTGGTGCAGGCCACCAAAACCACTGGCTCTTCTGCAAAGAATGGCTGACTCTGCATTTGAAGGGGATACATCATCAGGGCTGCCGTCCCCTTCTTAGTCATGGCTGGTTGTAGGTCCTCACCAGGTACACCAGCTGTGGCGCCATGAGCAGGCTTTCTTTGATAGATTGTGAGGTGCTTGTGGTGGGTTCTGGGTTGCATGACTCTGCTTCTGGAGGAATGTATGGTAGAGGTGCCATAGTAGCCACCTGCTTATGTTTGTGGGCAAAGGTGGTATCATGCATAGAAACTTGTCTGATAATTTGAAGTAGGGGCAGGATGTCTTCCCATGTCCTGAAATGAAGTTTTGATCCAGGATCCCTTTGTAGCCATGCTGCAGATCCTTAGCCCTTTCCTGGCACTGCCCTATATTCCTTTGGAAAACCAGCTTCTCCATCTCATCCCTGATTCCCTGGAACACCCTTAACATTCTTGTAGCATTTCATCAATTTCATTTGCACCCTCCGATCACCCTACAGAAGATGGATCACCATGTTGGCAAGATGAGTCTGGAGCATTGGTGCTCTGGAATTGATTGTTGGTGGTAGAAGTTCTTGTGGTTGCCTGTCAATTGGAGTGAGCCATGGCAGTGATGCTAGGGAGCCTTCAAAAGTCACTCCATAGATGCGGTCATTAAGGAACAGCAATTGTGGACATGGGAGACTGTGTGTTTGAAAATGGTGCATTGCTTTTAAGGTGGATATTACATTGGTGGCTAAGCCATAGAGGATCTCAGGAAGTGGATGGTCTATGAAATGTCATGTGCCACCCGCATGTGTCTCTATGCCCCTTGAGGCCAGGCTGCTTGCATGGTTAGCATCCAATGTAATAAATGGCTCATGCCAATACATGAGCATACGTTCACTCATATGGAATTATCTGCATTCCCCCAACCCTGCCATGCAGAAGTGTTGATCCCTGCCATGCGTAAGTGTTACAAGGCGACCATGTGTTTGGGGAAAATAGATGGATGGGCGAACCCTCCTTCCTGTGTTATCATACCATTTGTTATCACCCAGTAAGAACCTATTGTGACAAAGATAGGTCTAGACTCTATTCAATGTGAAAGGCTATTTTGTAGTTGGCATTACGTGACTGTCATAATTTTCTGCAAACATAAGGGCAATAGGGTGACCTCTTGTGTTAGAGTGCCTAATTGATAGCTGGTATGATGTGGGTGGAGGGGGAAGAGGGAAGTCCCTGGGAATGTTAGAGACAGGAACAGGGTGGGTTCCCAGGGATCCTGTTACCAACTCCACCACTCCTGGGAAGCGCTTCACCCTGCCTGAGTGGGCTCTGCTGGGGTGAAGCAAGGCTCTGAAGGGCAGGACCAGCCTTACTGCAGGGCAGACAGGGGCAGTCGCCCCGCTCCCCAGGGGGCTCCTGGGTAGCACCCCCCCCCCCCGCATTGTCATGTCCCATGTGCGAAGAGCCAGGAGTGCTGCACATGCTTCGTGCTGCAGTGCTAGGATGGAGCTGGGGCCGGGGAGGGGGGGGAGGGGGGAGAGGGGCAGTGGCTGAGGCTCAATCTTTGGAGCTGTGGAGAGGAGGGGGATCTGTGCCAGGGCCCCCCACTCTGGATCTGCTCCCTACCATGCACCCCCAACCTTTCTCCTGCTCATCCTACTCCTTGCAGGTGGCCTCACATTTTGTCTTCTCCCTGGGCCCCCCTGTGGGGCCTCTCATTTTGTCTTTGCCCTGGGCCTCACAATTTCTAAGGCCGGCCCTGCTGAATGGGCTCTTGATCCTTGCACTACTGCACTTTCCCCTGCCAGAGCAGGCTCCGGTGGGGTGAAACATGGTAGAGCAGGGACAAAGAGCCCCACTGCACGTCACTCTGGTGAGGTGAACTATGGTGAAGTGATGGTCAAGAGCAGGCTCTGGCAGAGTGCAGCGGTACGTAGTGGGGCTCTCTTCTCCCTGGACTGTATCAGAAATGACCACTGCTGTCTGCCACTAGTCTGCCTTTTGGGTATCCCTGCAAATGTTTGGGGCATGAATGAGGATAAACAGGTAGCCGATATATAGCTGTTTTTTTCCAGATATAATAGCTTACATGCTTGTCACCTGAACCAATGGCAAGTGTTACATCTGTTACATAGTCTAACAAAGATCTAGCGGCTTCTGTCCAAGCACCAGTCAGGAGATTTACATTCTCAGCAAGTCCAGCTGGTATCAAGTTTGGGTCTCAGCTGGTTGTTTATTATCATAACTCCACTGAAGTCAGTATAGGGGGAGAGGTCCATTTGCACCATCTCAGCATCTGTTCCCTCCATTATGAAACCTAGCAACAAGGACGCAGAAACGTTAAACTTTACTGGATTTTTTCTTCAAACTGTAGCTTTAGCTTCTTGCTCTGTAATATTTGTAACAGCATGGTGTCTTTTGTTTTCAACAGCTAAAGCTTTCTTTGTTTTTCTTAAAAACTCCTTTCTTGCTGCAGAACACAAGACATAAAATAACTTAGCTCATGTGTCTTGCAGACACATTTCCCCCACATCTTGGCACTGCAATCAGTTTTATAAAGCTATTACTCTTTCTGCTTGATTTCTACCTGTAAGTGTGCTGCTGTTTGTATGCATTCATCTATGGCATAGCATTAAAACCATGAGTTTTAATAAAAATAGTGCTTGAAATCCAATTGACCAAAACTTGACTAATTTGAACTTCAGTCACTTGTTTTTCATTCTAACTTTCACACAGTTGAATTTGCTAAATATCTTAAGGTAAAACACTAGGTGTTCAAACCAGCATGCTTACTCTTCAGGGTGTCTCTGAAGTGTTTGTGGTGAGAGGATAAAAAGAAAGCCAGAAGTCTCAGAAGACGGAAGTAATTATCGTAAACCAAATCCCAGCTGATGTAATCAGCATAGCTCCTTGGCGTTCCATTGATTAAAGAGGAGTTGCATTTGGAACAGCCAGGACATTAGAAGGAAAATAGTGTGTAAAGCAGAGATTCACAATCTTAAGTCAGAATTTTGATTTAACTAGAAATACCATATACAGTATACAATATACCTTGGATTAAATCCTTACATTTCAACAGCTCTTAAATATTCGCAGCTGACAGCTGCCACATTTCTAATAAATGCACTCTCACATTAAGTCCCCGTGGGTGCATACCTCACTTATTAAAGTCAATGGGAGGAGTCAGGATTGTACCTCATGGCTTCTATTTTTCACCTAATTAGTAGCCATAGGGAAGGCTGGACTTTTTAAAAATAAATGCTTCAGCTTTTACTCAAAGAAATATGGTAATTGAAAATGGGGGGAAATGAAACAAAAGTTTAACTTTTGTAAAAGTAAACAATTCTATCTAGATTTGTAAAAATAAAATTCAATTACCAACCACTGACTCTTCCCAAATGCTTCTTTCTATCCCTAGACTCTTACAACAATGAAACGTTATGCCTAGGCATGGTAGGGAGGATGAAAGAGAAATTCTTACTAGGCTGTAAGGGGAAAAGGTGAATTTATTGTCAGAAATGTCTTCTTGAGAGGTCATCATTCAAACAGATATTATATGGAAGTGGATAGAATGAAAAAGCATTTCAAGATAATGGAATAGACTTTCCCTCTGATTCACAAATATTAACAAAATAGAGAACTTTGAAAAAAATAATTTCTGTATTTAAAATTCATTTTTCACACAAAAATTAGTATACAAATAAAGGCTGTATTTGTCATTATCTGACATTCTGTCAATTTGTTTTCCGTATTCATCCCAGAGTTCAGAGGGAACTCAAATATGAAGTTGCAGACATGCTATTGGTAATTTGTAGCCTATCACTAAAATCCTCCACTGAACCAGAGGATTCGAGGGTAGCAAATATAACACCAATATCTAAAAAAATGCTCCAGAGGTGATCCAGGAAACTATAGACAGGTGAGCCTGACATCGGTGCTGGACAAATTGGTGGAAATGGTTGTAAAGAACAGAAATACTGAGCATATTGATAAACATGGCTTAATGGGGAACAGTCAACATGGATTTAGGAAAGGGAAGACATGCCTCCCTAATCTACTGCAATTTTTGAGGGTGTAAATAAGCATTTGGATAAGGGTGAGCCAGTTAATATAGTGTGTATCTGGACTTTCAGAAGGCATTTGATAAGGACCCTTATGAGAGACTCTTAAGTTAATTAAATAGTCATGGGATAAGAGGCAGTGTTCTACTGTGGATGGACAACTGGTTAAAAGATAGAAAGCAAAGAGTAGGACTAAGTGGTCAGTTTTCACAATGGAGAGAAGCAGCTAGTAGAGTGTCCCAGAGATCTGTACTTGGACCACTGTTGTTTAATATATTCATTAGTGATCTGGAGAAGGGAGTAAAAGAGTGGGGTAGTCAAATTTTCAGATTACACAGTTATTCAAGGTAATTAAAACATGAGTGGACTGTGGAGAATTGCAGGAGGAACTTGTGAGACTGGGTGACTGGGCATCCAAATGGCAGATGAAATTTAATGTGGAAACGTGCAAAGTGATGCACATAGGGAACAATAACCCAAACTATATGTATACAATGCTGAGTTCTAAATTAGGAGTTACCACTCAGGAAAAGGATCTTGGAGTCATTGTGGACAATACATAGAAATCCTCAGCTCAGTGTGTGGCGGTGATCAAAAAAGCAAGTAGAATGTTAGAAATCATTTGGAAAGGGATAGAGAATAAAACCAAAAATATCATAATGCCTCTATATAGATCTATGGTACGACCGCACCTGGAGTATTATGTGAAGTTCTGGTTGCCCCATTTCAAAGAAGACATATTCGAATTTAAAAAGCTACAGAGATGGGCAACAAAAATGATCAAAGGTATGGAATGGTCCCTGTATGAAGAGACTTGACTCTTCAGCAGGGATGTGATAGAAGTTTATAAAATCATAAATGGTATGGAACACCACCACCACCAGTCACTTCTCCCTCCATAACATTGCTAAAATTCACCCTTTTCTCTCCGTCTCCTCTGCCGAAACCCTTGTTCATGCCCTGGTCATCTCTCTCCTCAGTTACTGTAACCTCCTTCTCACTGGCCTCACCGCCTCTCCCCTTTCTCCCCTTATCTCCATCCAAAACTCTGCTGCCAGGGTCATCCACCTCACCCATTGCTTTGACCACGTGCAGCCCCATCTCTATTCACTGGGTCCCCCTTCCTGAACCAATCCTGCATAAGATCTTAGTCTTCACCTATAAAGCTCTTCACAACCTTGCTTCCCCCTACCTCTCTGCACTAATTTCCCTCTGTACTCCAGTCTGTGAAGTCCGTTCCTCCTCTGTCGTCTCTCTTGTCCTCCCACACCGCCCCTGTTCCCCTAACTGCCTTTGTCCCTTCTCCCTAGCTGACCCCCATGCCTGGGACTCCCTCCCTGCTCACATCTGCCTCGCCCCCTTCCTTCTTACCTTCAAATCCCTCCTCAAGACCCACCTCTTCCGCTCTGCCCTCCCCTACTCCTCAGTCCACTCTCCTAACTCCTGCTGATACCCTCCATCCAGTACAATCTGCTACCTGAGGTCTGTGTACTCATATCCTCACCACACAAACCAGTCAGCTATCATTCTCAATATAACCAAGCCAAGCACATGCACCTGGACCCTCGCTTCTTCGTGAATGTTACACCTCTTGTCTCTCCCTCTGTTCCCCTTCCTTCATCTCCCCCACCCTCCGTCTCTCAGATTGTAAGCCCTAGGGCAGGGACCATGTCTATTCAATTAATTTGTAAAGCACCAGGTACATTGCTTGTGCTATATAAATGCTTGCTAATAATAATAATAATAATAATAATGATAATAATAATTAATAACAACACCTAAATTGGGAGCAGTTATTTACCCTCTCTGAGTACTAGAACAAAGGGACACTCCATGAAATTAACTGGCAGGAGATTTAAAATGAGAGAGTATTTTTCTTATGTTCTTCTGTTATGCCATTATCTGCTCATCACTAGGTTTCATATTACACTGTAGAAAGAGAGTGGTTGGAAACCTAGTGGTGGAATCTAAAGAGGAAATGCAGTTGTAAGACAATCTTTTCTTTCTTTCTGTCTTTCCGTCTGTCAAAACAGAAGTGTCAACAACCCACTGTGGTCCGCTTTGTCATGCTTTGGGCTAGACCTCACCTGCACATCTGTTCAGGCACTGCCAGATGTTGGTCCGGGATTTTCTTGGGCTGTGTTGGTGGCTAGCCCGGGCTCTGACCTTGGGAAACATCCAAAGTTGCTGCCTGGGCCAAAGTGAGCCACAGCGGATTATTATGTCTGTTTGGGCTAGCAGACATGGCCCAGGTTGGGTCTGCCTTGGCCAGCTCCCATGTCTGACTGTCATTCGCCACCATGGCTACCTGTCATGGTGGAGGGAAAGCTGCCAGGCACAGTACGGGGGTGGGGCCGCCTAGTTACATGTTGGTGGTTCTCCCCACCCACCAAGGCATTTAGACATATACCACTCTAGAAACATATCTGCTTTGATACCACACAGCCGTGTTATCTTTCAGCTATCGCCCAATTTTCTCATAGAGAGGCATTAACTAAGCTTCAGTTAAGCCAACTGGGTACCAAAGTACAGGAGGGAAGATGGAAGAAAATTCGTTACTCTCACAGATTGTGCCCACGCTCTATGGGAATAGTGGAAGGCACTGTACACCTTTTATGGGTGTGCCCTTTCTATCGGGTACCCAGGAATAGTCTTCTTATACCAGTAGTAGAATCAGTCCCCTTTTTTGATTCATTTGAAAAAACAATCTGATTACTCCAGTGTGATTCAATTAATGTTTTTTCTGCTCTGGCCAAATATATATGTGAGGTTCAGAAAATTCAGAGGCAGTTAGGTAAAAAGACTGAATAGACCCGAGGTTGGCTTGGATATTATGGTTTTAATCTGTATTTATTTGATATGTTTTTGTACAAATTTGATGTTTTGTACTTAAGATTTTTTTTTGCTTTGGACGTAAGTATATTATTAATTATTATTATTATTTATTATTATTCAGTGACTAGAAATAATGGGCATAGTGTCCATTTCCAATATTTTCATTTGCTCTTGCTATCAGCCAGAAGCAGTGACTCATTATTATAGTGTGTTTGAGAGCAGGATCATCCATAAAAGCACACCACTGACTGGAGTGCTTTAGAAGTTCTGCACCAAATATTGATCTCTAATCTACGAGATTTTCTTCAGCAAGCCAGGCTGCTGTGACTGTTCCCTCCCTTTCCTGGATTATGAATAACAAAACACGAGTAGCACTTCTTTGATGTTCTCTTAAAGCTCTCATCCAGATCCCTGAAGAATTCAAACCAGATAAGGTTTTAGATCGGGAATGTAATTTTATATGATAGATAAATACACTTACATATAATGAGAACAATGATACCAGTGCTACTACTTGTAATGGGGTATGGATCATCCTAGCAGAAGGATTCCATTCAGGTTTGGTAAATAAAAATTCCTATTTAAAACATACCTGTAGGGTAGTGGAAGGAAATAGCTCTGCATACACGAGAAAAATATATATTTACTGGTGCAAAGATATTGTCAGGAAACATTTAAGTCAACATGCTTTTTCCCTCCAGCAGTGTTATGGTAGGACTGCAGTAGCCAATGGGCTAAGATATCAATGCTCCTAGAGCTCTTGCTTCTGAGAGGGAAAACATGGAATAGAGAAATTAAATAAAACCTTGAGGGCTGTGGGGATGTTTTTTTAAAGGAAAAAAAATCTTGGGTTTCACTTTGAGGAAGGCACTAAGGGGTGACCTTAATCATATGACAGTGATGCACTGTATCATGTTCAGATGTTTACTTATCTGGTTCAGAAGCGGATGGATCAGATAGAGGAGCCTGTTTATCATGTTCAACTCCTTGTCTGGTTGATTCAGTAAACGTTTTATCTGATTTAGCATGCTATGTATTTACCAAGCAATATGTATACTTAATGTTCAATGCAATAGATAATGATAGTGCTGCTAGGGTAGGAATCTGTCAGCATTTCCATTACTAACCCTGTGAGCCAGAGTTTATCACTCAGCAACAGCTCACCAGTTGTCAGCCCAAATGCATATTTAAAAAACAAACAAAAACAAAGTCACATTTAGATTGGTTTGACTGTTGTGGATTTTTTGACTTAATCTCACAAATTCTTATTGTGTTCAGTAGTTTGGTTTCTCCAAAAGAGAAAATGGCTTAGTTTTGCAAAGTTGTGAACAATTAAGAATAACTTGGCCCTTGGGCTTATGCATAAAACTAGTGTGATCATGAACAATGAAATTTACTTCTCTCTCTTCTCATTCTGTAGCTCTGGATATATTACCCCATGCAACAATGGGAAAGTAGATCTCTTGGCTTTAGGCATAAAGTAGCAACATAAACTGCTTCAGAGAGTTCCCATTTTGAGAAATGATGAGATATGCTAGTAGTTGAGCTGAAACATATATGCCATTTAGCATTCACAAAGCTTATTTAGATATAGCAATAGTACAACGCCACTGCTATGCAATAGCATTAAAATAGTACCTGGGAAGTAGAATACTAAACTGAAATAACCAACACTGAGTACTTGTATCTGCTAATGAAGCATCATACACACCAAATCATTGTGTTCATGAGTACTCATTGCCAGTGTAATTGATAGCCAATCCTCCACAGTTCCTATTTTTGTAAGCACTCCATTGTACTTATACTAGGGAATAATATAGGAAATACTGTAAGTGAGAAGGCATGTATTTGTATTAGGGCTGAAACAAGATTTTGCCAAAACAGAAAATCTCATTGAAATCCCAGTTCCCGATACCATCTGGGTCAAATTGAGAACCTCTTGGTACTCGGTAATGTCTCTCGATTTATCAACTTTCTGTTTACCGGGATACTGTTTACTGCTTTGTCATTTACTACTTTGCAGTCCATTTCAGATCCCAATAGGTAATACTGACACACAACTGCATTTCTTGCACTCAATTTTCCCTTGTACTTCTTTGTCACTCATCAGCTGGCATAGATTTCTTTATTTGTCTGCAAGCCAGTTGCAGATTGGACAGATCAAAGCGAACATACAACAATTCTTGTTGGAGACACTGGAGGTGAAGGGTTGTGCTATTCACACAGTGATTGGCTCAGAAATGCAGAAACAAGAAACCTGGAAGCAAAATGGTATCCTCAGCAATGTGGTAAGTAGTAAATGAATGGTAAGTGAAAAATCGATAAATCAGAATGGTATTGTGAGATCAGAGAAATTGCATTAGTATTGGGTAATGGTCAGGAAATTGATTACAGTTCCTGATATGGCAAAATTCCTCATGAGCATAAATATAGCTACTTGTTTCAGCCATAGTTAGCCTATATTCCTGAATGGATCTTACAAATATCTGTGTCAGTTGTATACAAACTATTCTTAAATCCTGCTGTCTGCTATGCCATAGGGATGGGCATTACAGATACAGATTAATCCATAACTGACTATAAATGGCAGTAATGGAGTAATCTATAACCTGCTGCACAGATTACAGATTTCTGGATTTCCTAAAAGCTCGTTGGAGCAACGCCACATGGCACATTTTTCAAATTTTGAAAAGGCAACCATGGCATTGGTGTGGCGTCACTCCAATGAGCTTTAGGGTAATGAGGAGGAAGCGGGTAGAGAGCCTTTTCCAGCCAGTTTTGGATAGCAATCAGTCAGCAGAGGACAGGGATAGGCTGAACACAGGGGCCTACAGAGCAACACTGTCTGCCCTGAGGACTTTGCGGCCATTTTTGGTCCTCTTCAGTGATGCAGTCAGGCTCCAGGAGTTGGGGAAGTTCTTGCGTGAACTCTAGTTAGCCATCACCCCTCTTCAGCCCACTTCCAGTCCCCAACCACCTCAGCCCACTTCCAGCTCCCCTAAGCTCTTATCCCCCTTCAGCAGCCACCACTGCAAGCCCCTCCCTGCTTTGCTTTTAAAAACAAAGAAATTGCCACATTTTATTATTAAAAAATCATTCTGATATTGTTTTCAATGACTTTGTATTTCAAGTGTGTCTCTCAATGTCCCTCAGATGGAAACTCTGTGTCCAGAAAAAGACCATCTTTAAGTTGGTCACCCTATCTCAGTCACTCAGTGTCACATACACAAATAAACTTAGGGTGTTTTTAAATTAGATGCTACCACACATGACCACCCAGGAGCTACTCATGTGAACACCCATCTAAAGGTGGTGTGGGGGGATGTGCACGCCTGTGAACCACTCAGCATCCTCTCATGGTGCACTGCCGAGACGTCTGGAGTACGTTGTGTGGGCTGAGCCAAAAAAGTACGTGGCAATGGGTGCCCATGAATGACCTGCTCATATGAACTGGGGCAGCCATCCACACCAGCAGACAGGTCCCTCAGTCATAGGCATTGTGGGAGGAGCACATAGTCTGTGAAGTATCAGGAACTGGCTGCGAGTGCTGGGGAGCCCAGTTACTCACCGCTCACACCAGGGACATGTCAGTTTCAAAGGTCACTCTGATGCACTTCCCACTCTCCAATTCTCTCATGGTCTGTGGCAGGGGGAGTGTGAGGTGGCTGCGATAGTAGTCATTCTGGCAGCCACCTGTTAGGATCCCTCTCCACGCTCTGCAGCTGTGCCATTCAGTGACTATGGACTCCCCCTCCCTGCCCCAAACCCATCTTGCTCATTTAAATCACTTTGTCACAAACTCTCTCTCTCTCGCTCTCGCTCTCTCTCTCTCTCTCTCTCTCTCTCTCTCTCTCTCTCTCTCTAATAACATGGCTATTAGAATGAAAGTACTATTGAAATGAATGGTGGATTGGTTTCTGATTTAAGTCAGTGGGAAAATCCATATCCAGAAATCCATAAAATTTGAGATCCAAATCCATAACAAATCTATATCCATAAATAAATCAGTATTTCCATTCCTTCCATGCCATCTGCTTGAAACATGTGAGCTCGAAAACAGGCAGAGGATATTCTCTGGAGAAGCTTTTGTTTCCAGGTTCAAAATCAGACAATGGGGTGGTGGTGGTGTCGTCTTAGATTAAAAAAAAGTGGTGGTGCTCTCTGTCCCTAGACTCTCTGGTCCTTGGTTTTTCTGTGGCTGCCCTACATTGTCTTAATCAGAGTGGGCATATGCGCAGAAGGTTAAGAGCTAAGAAGTGCCATACTGGGTCAGACCGATGGTCCATTGAGCCGAGCACATGACTATAATAGTGGCCAATCTCAATTGCTTGGAAGAAGTATCCAACAGGTCACAATGGGGCAATCCATTCCCTGTTTTTCATTCCATTCCCCAAATACTCCTGGCTAATAGCTGCTAATGGACCTATCCTACAGAAACTTATCCAACCCTGTCTTAAACCCAACTATAGTAATGGTCTTGACAACATCTTCTGGCAACAAATTAAACAACTTAATTGTGTGCTGAGCGAAAGAATAATTTTATTTGTTTTAAATCTGCTACCTGTTAGTTTCATGGAGTGTCCCCTAGTTGTAGTAGTATTTGAAAGAGTAAATAACCATTCCCTATTAACATGTTCCACACCACTCGTGATTTTATAAACTTCTATCATATCCTCCCTCGGTCGTCTCTTCTCCAGGCTCAAGAGCCCCAATCTATCCAGCCTCTCTTCATAGGGAAGTTTTCCATACCCCTTATAATTTTTGTTGCCTTTCTCTGTACCTTTTCTGTTTCTACTATATCTTTTGTGAGATTGGATAACCAGAACTGAACACATTATTCAAGGTGTGGTCATACCATAGATTTATATTATATAGTGGCATTATGATATTTTCAGTTTTATTCTCTATAGCCTTACGAATAATTCCTAAATTCTGTGTGCTTTTTTGATGGCCACCACACACTTAGCTGATGATTTCAATGTTTTATCCACATTTACTCCAAGGTCCTTTTCCTTAGTGGTAATTCCTAATTTAGAACCCAGCATTGTGTACATTTGTCACATTTCTGTCACTCTTTTTTATAAATAGGAAAAAAGGCTTAGTTGCTCAGTTGCACTAGACATACTGAATTGAACCTTTCTCTCCTAAATATATAAATTGAGTTTTACACTTACTTTGAAGTCCAGCTAACAAAGAAAGTATTGTAAATGACAATACATTTATAATAAAAGAACATGAGACTTTTGGATTATAAAAATATATGCAAAGTTTACTTAAATATAAATAGAAAGCATCAGTATCTTAGATTGAATGGTATGATGGCCAATCAAAGTTACATGATCTTAAAACATTTCTATCTTAAGAAAAAGCTTGTAAAAGCTTAACATTTGCACAATTCATTGGCTCAAAGATATCAAGAAATTATATCTTACATACAGTCCAGATCCATCCCTTTGCCATAAAGATGTTGAATGAGAAAGAAACCCAATAATATTTAGGATCTCAGTCTAAAGAAAGCCAGGCTATCTCTCTCTTTTGAAGAGCAGTCTGTTAGGAGGATCACATTACTTGAATAGTGTCATGTTGACATCAGATACACGTCAGTCAGTAAGGAGATACACTGGATTCTAATTAGCTCTTGTAAAGAGACCAATAAAAGTTTTGACTTTCCTCAAGCTCTGAAATGAAGAGAGGCTTTGTATTTTTTATCAGATATAATTATCAGATAACAGAGAGAAAATCCAGATCCTAAAGTTATTCCAACTATAAATTAATAGATATGTTTAGCTGGAATAAACTAACAAGATACTCCTCTCCAGTCTAGGAGATATCTTATGAATAGAACTATCTGTCATTTAGACACCTAGAGATAAAATTCCAGACTCCTAGGCTAGGAGAAAATCTTAAGTAAATCAAAGGAAGTCAAAATAGGAATGGGCCCCTTTATGACCTTAGCTTAGACCAGAGGGAAAGTTTCAGAGAGCCTGTTTTATGGCTCATCCATGTGGTGGTCTCCTTGGCAATGGCCAAATGTCATTTGGGAAGCTTAGAAAAAACTTTCTATTGGAATGTGGTTTATAAGGGCCTAGCTATTCACAAAAGCTGATTCTAAAAATCTATTATGTAAGCCACAATTAGCTTACATTAAAAAAGAAAGTTAACATATAAAGACTCTAAGTTAATACATTTAAACACAGATAGCCAAAATATCTTAGGTTTATAATTGAAAATATATGACACATTAAGTTTGGATTTCACTTTGTACTTGTCCACATTAAATTTTATCTGGCATTTAGATGCCCAGTCACCTAGTCTGGCAAGGTTCTCCTGCAATTCTTCACAGTTTACTCATGTTTTAACTATCTTGAATAACTTTGTGTCATCTGCACATTTGTCCACCTCACTTTTTACTCCCTTTTTGAGCTCATTTGGTGGGTGATTGTGCCTTTGCTATTGCACCTTTAAAAAGTGCATGAGGACTTTTGTATTCTCCTCTGTCCCAGTGATCTGATGCTCGAAAAACTTTTGGTTGAACTCTGAATGTTAATTAAATTGGTTGGTATATTTACTGGATTCACTGTGGGGGGAAATGCAGACAGAAATGAAGTTTTTTGAAAGGATTTATTTGTTTGCTAACTTGTTATATTCAATTATTTATTTAATTAATTATTTTGCTACAGTGTGAACACTTTTTTAAAAAAGTTGTTTTTTAGGTAACTTTGTGTGGTTATACACAAAGTGTTTTTTAAAGGGGAAAACTGCTGCTCTTTTGTTTTGTGGAGGCCCCATTTAATTTTGTTCCCTCAGCCTGACTGATCTGATCCTTGGAAAAAACATCTTGCTGAACTTTGAATATTTACATTGGTTGGAATACTTTATGGGATCACTGCATGCAGTGTGGGAAAATGCAGACAGAATTGAAGTTTTTCCAAAAGATTTATTTGCTGTTATATTGTTATATTTGTTTTTGCTGTTATTGTTCTATTCAATCTTTGTGGTATGAAAACATCAAAATGCTTGCTTGAGTAGATGTTCCTGAAAGGGGGAAATGGTGCTGCTCTTTATAGGGTGTTTTCAGACACATGCCTTTTCACCCATTACCCACTGGTTGCCAGGGGTAACCAGTGGATAATGCATGTGGAGGTGATTGTCTGAAAACACCCTTAGTTGTGGTAGCTTTGAAAACCTGATGCTACTGGGAATCTTGGGATCTTACGGATTTTTAATTCTTTTCCTTCTTGTTCCTTGGTCTTGGATCTTACAGGAAGGTCACTGAAAGTGCTATATAAACGTTTGATGATGTTAATGATTCTGAGCAAACTGAAACATATGGTATAATACCCACTGGAAACAATGGAGGCAATAGTAATGGTATTAGTGAATGATAACAGTCTTTAATTGGCTTCAAAACAATATAGGAGCTAAATCTTTTTTTGGGGGGGGGAATAATGAGGAAGACACCAGGGAGAATGAGTACAATGGTAGGAATGCTCCTCATGGTCTCCGTTGTCACTCCTACCAGTCACTTATCATTTCATTAAGAACCATGTAATTCTACCTAATTGTCATGAGATTCCTCCTATTATTCCACTCAGTCTCTTGCTATGGTACATGATCCCCATAGCCTCCTTCCTGTCATTCTACCCAGTCCCTCTGCATTCCACCCACTCCCGATAGTCTCCATTCCCTTTCCTTGGATCCTTTTTTTTGGTGGTCATTCCACCCACCCTCAATTATTCCCATCACAAGTCTATGTTATTGGCCAGTTGGCATTTGTGTTCCCTCCTCTGTTTCCAAAGGGCATTACATGTCATTCATTTGAATATGTCAAAGGATTCTGGCCTCTAATTGCCTGTAGTATTTATTTATTTATTATTATTATTATTATTATTATTATTATTATTATTATTTATTAACAAACATTTATATAGCGCCAGCAGTGTACCTGGCACTTTCCAAAGTAATAAAAAAGACACAGTCCCTGCCCCTAGGGCTTACAATCTGAGAGACAGGAGCTGGGGGAGAGACATAGGAAGGGGAACAGAGGGAGAGACAAGGGGTCTAACATTCATGAAGATGCGAGGTCTCA
>QEPC01005822.1:9438200-9508747 GCA_003113815.1 Sphenodon punctatus
AAGGGGAACACAGGGACCAAGCGCTTATCACACTTCTCCACTCTGACACAGAACTCCAAGGCAAGGGGGCCAGCTTCTCAAGAATGATTACCGGCGGGGGAGTCAGGCCCCGCCGGTACCTTTTATAGTTTCCCTTGTTTGCTGCCTCTAGTTCCCTGGGCGGGGCCCAACCACCCTGCTGCCTCAGCTGATGCTGCTTTGGAAACGCAGGGGGCGTGGTCAGAGGCACGCTCCCCTGCTACGAGGCCCCGCCCCTTCATTTGTCCAGCGCCGCACCTGCGTCCCCTGCCGAGCCCCCGAGGCAGGCCCGGCTTCGTGTCAGCGGGCCTGTCGTTCTGGGGTGCTCGGCCTGGGGAGGGCACGCGCCGACGCGGGAAGGGTGCGCGCCGACGCGGGGGGGCGCATGCTGACACAAGCGACTCAGGGCGACACAAAATTCATAATAAAACCACGGTGTAAATATAAATATATAAAACAGTAAAACTCCATTAAAATTCTAATCATGCACAAAATGAAACTCACAGTATAACACACACACCCCACTAAATTTACCCCAACATACCCATCCCACCCTCCCATCCTCCCTCGTCAAATGCCTGGTGGAAAAGTCAGGTCTTACAATTTTGTTGGAAGGTGAGAAGATTCAGGCTGAGGCGAACCTCCATCAGAAAGGAAGTTCCAAAGCAATGGTGCGGCCACCGAGAATGTCCTCTTCCGAACCCATCAGTAATGTGAGTGCAACAGGGCCGCACTTTACCATGAGGTAAGTGTATGCAGGATCCTCATCCAAGAATGTTGCCACTCAGGGGTCTGGCTCAATCACAATTTATTTGCTAAGCCCTCATAGTCCATAGGACAGGCACTAAGCCTCTGGCCATAGTCCAGTCAATAGAGCGTAGCCATAACCACAGTTCCTGGCTTGCTGTTTGCCAACTTGCATACAGCTTCCAGCTTAACTCATGTCGCAAGCTTCCTTCCTGCAGGAACCCTCCAGGCAGCCTCTCAGGAGATGTGTCCTCCTTCACAGTCATGAGCAGATTGTCTTTCTTTCTGGGGCTGGCTTCCTTCTATAGCACTGGCCACGCCACAAACTTAGCCACTTCCTGTGATGGCTATCTTGGGTCCCTGTTCATGCACCATTCTGTGGCTCAGCCCTGCCACACACCTTCCCCCCAAGACAGGATTAACAAAGGTGAGTCAGTTTGACACTTTTACATCATTATCAGTTTTCTATAAATGCACATTAATCATTCTACTTTATCTGGGGTCTAACATCCTGAACTGGGTTTTAACGTCCCCTGGCCTCCACATCTCCCCTTTTAACCAGGCCCATTTCACCAGGAATTACTTTGTCAGAGTTTATCTGCAGCTCATATGCCCTTCATGGTGTTGGAAGGCCAGCCCACCCAACCATTCTGGACACACACACCCCCACCCACACCCACCCGGGACCCTCAAGACCTTACAAGGTCAGTATAATGCACATGCACAATAGATATCCTCTAGGAATGGGCGAACAGAACTGAGTTCAGAAATTCGGTTCGGTTCAGTTCGGAAATTCGGTTCGGAAGTTCGGTTCGGTCAACCGAACTATTCGAGTTCAGTCCAAACTCCAAACTTCCGAACAAAGTTCAGAAATTCAAACCCCATTGAACTAAATGGAATATTATCTTTTAGGGANAAAGTTCAGAAATTCAAACCCCATTGAACTAAATGGAATATTATCTTTTAGGGATGGGTAAACAGAGCCGTGTTCGGAAATTCGGTTCAATTTGAAAATTGAGTTCGGTTCGGAAGTTCAGTTCGGTCGACTGAACTGGTCGAGTTCGGTCTGAACTTCTGAACCACGTTCGCCCATCCCTAATGTCCTCTTCTTCCCAGGGGTAATGTCTAACATATATTTATCCATAATTATACAGTTCTTTGCATTGGAGGCATCTGGCGGTGGGATTTTCCACGCATCCAGGCCTTTTCTTGCTAGCCTGTGCCTGTGGGCCTTCCCTGCAAGGCTTTATAGTTATCACTCTTGGGGTTCAGCTCCTACTATCTCCTACTAGGGATGGGCGAACAGAACGCGCTTCGGATGTTCGGACGTTCGGTGGTTCGGTTTGAAACCCAAGTTTGGGTTTGATGGTTCGGTTTAGCCAAGTTCGGTTCGGTTTTGCCGAACACTGCCGAACATTCAAAAATAGCGCTATCGATACTGAAACTGAAACAAAAATGAAACAGAAACAAAACCAAAACCACATTTTTGTCCCAGAAAAGACGTTTTTCCCACCCCCGAACTCATCAGAACTCATCCGAACTTGACCAAACTATTTGGTCGTTCGAGAGTTCAGTTTGGACGTTCGGTTCAGACATCAGAACAGATGGAGTTCGGTCCAAACTCCAAACATCTGAACCGCGTTCGCCCATCCCTATCTCCTACAGGGTAGATAATCCTCCACCCTGCTTACAATCTCAATTATGGGCCTCCTGCAGCCTTCACATTCTTTTATTGTGGTTTCCTTCAACCATTATTAGTTGTCACCTGAGCTTCTTGCAGCTCTTGAACTTCATTAATGCTTCCTGCAGCCTGTACCTATGTAGCCTGTAAAACCCTTTCTGGGTTGGGAGACAGGCCCACCCATTCCTTCCTATCCTCCCCCCGGGACCCTTCTGACCTAAACAGGCCAGTGGTTAGATAACATATCACAATTATCATCCCCTTCCCAGGGGTTACATTGCTATATAGCATTAGCTCTATCTTCCTTGCCAGGGAGATATCCTCCTTCTGGCACACAATCTTTAGTTAGACTTCCTTCAGCCATTACTTTCCTTAACTTTAAAGCAACATTCTCCTTGCTCTTTTTACCACCTCTTTAAACTCTTCCTCTGTCATGTCTTCCACTGTTTTCCATTCTGGGTAACTCTTTTCAAAAGTACAATTACTAGATTATCTTTCTCCTGTTGTCACCAAACCTTCAGCTTTCTTTCTTAATGTTGTCTCTTTCCCCATTAGACCTTCTACTTCCTTCTCACTGCATGACTCTTCTGAAGCCTCATAATTTGCTATAATTCCCTTTAGCCTTTTCACTGCCTTCCCTAGAGCTTCTACTGCTCTTTCCTTCTTTGTCAAAGCTTCCTCAAGTTTCACTTTTCCCTTCCAGAGCTCTTCCTGCTCTCTAAGCCACACTGCCTTTATTCTTTTTAATTCTGATTAAAGGGAAAAATTTCCCTTCTTAATATTTCCATTTCTCCTTTACTTGTATTTGGTTCCCTTTCCTCTGTCAGGGTCTGTGTACTTCTTGTTTCTTTGTCAGAGATTTTTTAAAGACGGTCTCTTGTTATCGTTTTCCATTTTTCTAAGATTTCTAAAGTTAAACCTGTCTGGGTCTCCTTCTTACTAAGGGTTTTCCCCTTAGTTGGGCATTCTCTCTTTAAGTGCCCCACCTGGTTACAGGTCCAACAGAGCCTTCTCTGAATTGGCTTTTTTAACCTGCACCTCTTCTCCCCAGCCTGTTCTCTCACAGGTGACCACATTACTTTCTTTTGTCTTCTCCTCAGTCAGTTATCCCTTTCCTTCAGGGCAATTCCTTCTTATATGTCATTCTTGCCAACATACATAACACAGTCTCAGGGGCTTTTTCTGGGGCAACACCTCTCCCTTATCAAGGGGCAGTCTCTATACAAATGTCCGCACTGCCCACAACAATAACATTGTCTTGGGGTTCCCCATTTGGGTACACCCTGGTACCTATCCTTCCCCACTGTCTGTTTCTGGAGCAGGGTTCTCCAAAATCATGGAGTTTGCTGCTTCAGCTGTCCTCTGCTCTGTTGTCTCAGCTCTGGCTTGACCGAGTTCCAGAGAGTCACGGCTTGTCTTTGTTTGGGATACAGTCCTCCAGCTCCCATCTGTCTCCTCATGGGAATCCACATCACGCTGTGGGGTTGGGGCAAATCTCCAGGCTCCAGTCCTGCTTGACCCCTGAGTCCTTGGGCGAGCTCCCTTGTATTCCTTGCTTGCTTCTCCACACTACTGTCAGGCTCAGGCCTCCCCCTGGGTGCAATCCTCTTCAACACACCTACTCAGGCTCTTACCACCTTGGGAAATAATGGCTTAGTGGTCAGCAAGGTGTGCCTGCATTCTCCACCATTTTAACAGGGTCCCACTTTACTGTGGGGCAAGTATATGCAGAATCTGCACCAAGAAGGTTGCTACTCAGGGGTCCAGCTCAATCAGTTTATTTTCAAACTGTAATTGAGCTGGACCTCTGAGTGACATCCTTCTTGGGTGTGGATCCTGCATACTTACCCCACGGTAAAGTCGGGCCCTGTTACAAATGGTGAAGAATGCAGGCACACCTTGCTGGCCACTAACCCAGTGTTCCCCAAGGTGGTAAGATCCTGAGCAGGGGTGTTGAAGAGTATTGCACCCAGAGGGAGGGCTGTGCCTGATAGTAGTCCATAGTCTGATAGCCCTCATAGTCCATAGGCCAGGCACTAAGCCTCTGGCCACAGTCCAATTAATAACCACAGTCCCTGGCTAGTTCTTTGCCAACTTTCCAACTTGCATACAGGTCCTTCCAGCCTAACTCACATCACAAGCCTCCTTCCTTCAGGAACCCTCCTGGTAGCCTCGCAGGAGATGTGTCTTCCTTCATGGTCAGGAGCAGGCTGCCTTTCCTTCTGGGGCTGGCTTCCTTCTATAGCACTGGCCACACCACAAACATAGCCATGTCCTGTGGTGTCCATCTTGGGTCCCTGTTCAGACAACAGTTTGTGGCTCATTCATGCCACAGCGGAATCTCCAGGAGGGCACCGACAGATGAACGCAGGTTGAGTGAGACATATTGGTTCTAATTCTCCATTGTTCCATTTGCCCACTTGATGCTAGAGCAGGGAGAAGAGAATAAAAATAAATTAGTAATGAAATTCCAACTCCTGTGTTAGACAATGAGAATTTTTTGTTTGACACGAGTGGATCTAGGACTAGTCACTTCTATGTCTTCTGTCATTTTGTTTGAGCCTTGCTCTGAATTAAATTATGTGTATAATAGGAATAATTTCTGGTTCTACCCTTGGCTCCCAGCAAGCAGAATGCCTACTATAGCTTCCAAGATTCAAGTGACTTTTAAGTCTGTGACCAGCTACTCTTCGTGGCCTTGGTCCTTCTGAATTCACCTATGGCTAATTTAGGGATGGCAATTTTGAGTTCGGATATAACCGAAATTGCCTGAAAATGGCCATTTTGGATTAATGTGAAATTTCCCCAAAAAATTCAGTTTTGGTGTTTCAGTTCTTTTACATTGATTTTGTTTCAGATCTTTTGCATTGTGGTTTTGGGTTTTTTTCATTGTGGTTTGTTCTCATTGTCTTCAAGGATAGAAAAGATCTGAAACTGAAAAATCTGAAACTGAAATGAGATCCAAAATATATAAAGAACAAAACCAAAATTCCCTCTGGAGTTCCATCCCTAATGCCTTTAGGTCATTTATGGGGACCAAATGTGGTATATGGCCCTTTTCCAGTTTCTGGATTTGACCTCTGGATCCAGTTCCTCTCCTCAAGCACGATAAAGCTTATCTTGGCATAGCAGAGATGAGGGCATGCATACAATGATAGGGTACAGATTTATGGCACAGATACATGATCTGATCCTCCTTTTCCTGAGCTAACCCCTTCAGCATACCCACTCCCAACTTCTATGGGGTCCTTGGAGCTTGAGTTCACTTTCAAAGTGACCCCTGGGTGTGAAAAGGTTACCCATCCCTGCTGTAGATGATGCACGAGTGTTGAGAGTGAACAGGGAAAAAGTTCATGGGCTGTGACTTTATTGGTATTGGCAGACCTGTTTCCCCCCTTACAGCACTTGAGGGAGTGCTGTGTGGTAGAGGGTGCAGCCTATTACTGCCCATTAGCAGTAACAGCTGATTGATATTCAGAGTTTATGTATTCATTTATTTATTTATTTTATTTATACCCCACCCCTCCTGAATACAGCTTGGGGCAGCTTCCAACAATAAAAACAGTATAAAACAGTTTAAAACATATAAAAATACAATATCAAATATTAAAATATTAAGAGCAGGGCCCGGGATACAAAAATCAATACGGGAGGGAAGGCAAAACCCACTAAACCCTCCCCCCTCCCCAAAAACCTGGGAGAACAGCCAGGTTTTACACTTTCATAGGAATATCAAGAGACTTGGGGCCAGGCGATCTTCCTCTGGAAGGGAGTTACAAAGACACAGCCCGGCCACTGAGAATGCCCTCTCCATTGTGGCCCCCCACTTAACGCGGGGGACCTCCAAGAAGGCACCCCCAGCAGACCAAAGGGTCTGCTCCGGGGTGCAGAGGGTGAGGCAGTCCCTGAGGTATGAGGGGCCGAGACAGTAAAGGGCTTTATAAATCTATACCAACACCTTGAAACTGGCTCGGCATGCTATCGGCAATCAGTGCACAACCTCGAGCACAGGTGTTATGTGCTCCCGACGACCCATTCCCGAAAGGAGATGGGCTGTCGCATTCTGCACTAGCTGCAGCCTCTGAACCAGGCACAAGGGAAGCCCCACATAGAGCGCATTGCAGTAGTCCAGCCTCGAGGTGACAAAGGCATGGATGAGGGAGGCCAGGTCCGGGCCGGAGATGAACGGACGCAGCCTCCGCACCAGATGCAACTAGTGGAAGGCAGCCTTTGCAACTGCCTCCACCTGCCGCTCCAGGCGGAGGTCTGCGTCCAGCACACACACACCCAGACTCCATACCTGTTGAGCTATGGGAGGGTGAACCCCCTCAATGAGGGGGGCCGACGCCTCCCTCGCTCTCCCCACCACCATCACCTCCATCTTATCGGGGTTGAGCTTCAGTCTGCTCTGCCACATCCATTCTGTCACGGCCTCCAAACACTGGGATAGCACCGAGACGGCAGGGTCTGGGTCTGTTGAAAAAGAGAGGTACAGCTGAGTATCATCAGCATATTGGTGACAACGCACCCCGAACCCTCTCACAACCTCCCCCAAGGGCTGCATATATACATTAAACAATAATGAAGACAGAATGGAACCCTGCAGAACACCACATGATAAGGCGCGGGGGCAAGATGTTTCCTCCTGCAGCACCACCCGCTGGCTTCTCCCTGAGAGGAATGAATGGAACCATTCAAGAACAGTCCCATCCAGACCCCCAAGGTCATGCAGCCATCTCAACAGCAGCCCATGGTATCAAAAGCGGCCGAGAGATCTAGCAGGATGAGAAATGTTGAACATCCTGCATCCATCTCCCGGCGGAGGTCGTCTACCAAGGCCACCAACGCCGTCTCAGTGCCATAGCCGGGGCGGAACCCAGATTGAAAAGGGTCTAGGAAACCGATGCTATCCAGATGCACCTGGAGCTGGAGTGCCACCGCCCGCTCAATAACCTTCCCTAAAAAGGGAAGGTTAGAGACAGGTCGGTAACTGGCGAGCGCATCCACGTCCAAAGATGGTTTTTTCAGCAGGGGGCGCACCACAGCCTCTTTAAAGCAGGGCGGCAACCTCCCCTGCCGAAAGGACGCATTCACTACCCTCGCCAGCACCGTCCCCAACGTCTCCCTGGAAGCTTTTATTAACCAGGACGGGCACGGATCCAGTTCACAACACGTGGCCCTCACAGACCCCAGGACATCCACCGCATCGGCCGGCGTCACTTCCCGAAACTCTCCCCACAAAGATGGACCAGACGGGCCCTCCGCCCCCCCGCGCTCCTCCCCTACTGCCATCAACCCAGCGTCAAAGTCGGTCTGAATCCGAGCAATCTTGTCTGCGAAGTAGGTGACAAACTCCTCACAGCGGGCCTGGGACAAGTCCCCATCCAGGCGGAGGGAGGCCGGACTAACCAGCCCCCGCACCACCCGAAACAGCTCCGCCGGACGCGACTTCGCAGACGCTATGAGGACCGCAAGGAACTCCTTCCTCGCCGTCCTCACAGCCTCAACATAGGACCGCAAATGGGCCCTATGGAGAAGACGATCGGAGTCAGATCGAGTCCGACGCCAGCGTCGCTCTAGCCTCCTGCCTACACGCTTCATACACCGCAGCCCCTCAGTAAACCAAGGGGTCCTGCGGTGACGAGACCAAGGCAGAAGGCGTCTCGGAGCCACCCTGTCAATGGCCTCCTCCAGCAAGTTGTTCCAATGCCGGACCAGCTCATCCACAGAGTGGCCGTCCACGTCCAGGGTTAACTCCCTCAGGACCTCCTGGAACCGCTGGGGTTCCATCAGCCTCCGAGGGCGGACCATCCTAACTGGTCCCTTCCCCTTCTGGAGGGGGCGCGCTAAAAGACCGGCCTGAAGGAGATAATGGTCCGTCCACGACAAGGGCACCGCTGTCACCTCCCCCACAACCGGACCCCCCGCCTCAAGGCCAGAGCCGAAGATCAGGTCGAGGGTATGTCCCCCCACGTGGGTCGGGCAGATCACCTCCTGGGACAAGTTCATAGTTGCCATGGCGGCCATGAACTCCCGCTCCGCCCCAACAAGGCCGGCATCGGCGTGGACGTTGAAGTCCCCCAGAACCAAAGTCCTGGGGGAGCCCAACACCACCTCCGAGGCCAGCTCCGCTAGAGCGGCAAGGGATGCCGCCGGGCATGAAGGGGCCCGGTACACCAGCAGCACCCCTAGCTTGCCCCCAGCCAAATCGAACACCACGTGAAGGGCCTCTATACCCACAATCTCCTGAACTGGATACCTCCTAACAGGCCAGTCCTCTCTAAAAATAATCACTACACCCCCTCCCCAGTCACCTGCGCGGGGCTGATGCTGCACGGCATACCTGGCTGGAACGAGATCCGCCAAAGTTGGACCGGCGAACTGGTCCAGCCAGGTCTCTGTAATACACATGAGGTCCATGGCCCCATCAAAGATTAAGTCCTGGATAATCGGGGCCTTGTTGACCATGGACCTCGTGTTCAACAACATCAACCCCCCACAAGTAGACCTTGGACCTGGCTCCTCCCCCACCCCCAGTGGGGGGAATGGCGACCCACACCTCCTTCAGGCACCTTGGTCCCCTAGGGGTGCGAGTAGAGTTATAGTCTGGTCCTAGCTGAGATTTGTGCTATTGCTTCTATTGGCACTAGGTATTTTTCTTTGGCCAACACTAACCACTCATGACCCAGAGCTGAAATGAGTACCTGCAAAAATGGGTGTGCCCAGAAAAATTATAGTACCTGACTCAGTAAGATTGGGTACTAATTGGTACCGGATTGCTACCAGTAGGTTGTCTGATATACCAAATTTTGGCTTCATTAAACATTTTCCAGTTTTCTGTTACCGACTTTAGGTTTCCACCATGTACTGAGATAGGAAAATGGTCAGTAACATTCAGAAACACATCCCTTCTATTTTTAAGGAAGCCGAGGCAGTTCCTGTATTGCAGTTTCCAGCTTTTGTCAGTGGACTTGCACCCTCCTATGATAAAACTGATCTCAAACTACATGACTATTAAAATGTTTATCAAAAAAATATGTTTTTATTTTCATTCAGCTAATTGGTTGGCATCGTATTCAAACTGCCTGTCTGCAGTCACCATCCCATGAAATCTACCAGCTGCATTTCACCACCTGTTGCAACTGTGCTCCACATGATTTGCCGACCTTGAATTGTATGGTGCTAAGACAAATACACACTAGTCGGCACCCCCCCCCCCTTTCATTGTTCACTGCATCCTCCCTGTTCTGCCAGAAGGAAACGACCCAGCTGCATCAGAGCTCTGCACCTTTTCTTCCAACAACCCAGTGCCTGTTACTACCCTAGCTCTTTCATCACATGAGACCCCCACTTTCATGCAGACGATTGCTACAATAACTTGTATGCTCAAGACACAAGGACTCTACACTTGCTTCTCCTGTCAGCAAGGCCCACGATGATCTGTTCCTGCTGTGCATTTGTTGCTCGCACCTGGTTCTACCTCCATGATCATCTTGTTCCTTGATGATGGAAAATGGCTTCCCTTTGAACTTTCAGGGAAGAAACACTGTGTATTTCTGAGTATTCATTTTGCTTGCAGATTGAACTTGTTTGTGAAATGATGCCCCTGCTCCTGTACATGTAATTGTACAATTGCAGGTTATTGTTTTTCTTTCACAGCTGTTCCTTTGCAATGTGCTATTTAATAGTAAGTTGTTTGCCTTCAGACTAAAAAATAAATCTAAAATTGTTCAAGCAATTGTCTCTGCCTTCATATTTTCAGAAGAGAGAAGATTAATTTGTGAGTTACAGTTTTGCCCCAGTAAAATTTGCCTTTTTTGTCCTGTTTGGAAGCCTTATCTCTTCTTGTCAAAGAGTGTCAGTCGCCAATCTGTGTCTGTTGACACAACACTATATATTTCATTTACCCTGTTTTGACATGGTTAAAAGTATGAATAATGCTGAACTTCATAAAGGTGGGGGTGTAAGCACTGCTTGTTTGTGAAGATCAGCATGCAGAAAGAATCATGAATTATTCCTAAGGAACAACAATCTGTTTGCAAGCTAGCCATTCAAAGTTCATATTCCTCCTGCAGGCTGGAAATTAAAAAGAATGTATTTCCTGACATTTTACAGTAGAGAGTCGCAGCTTGTTTAGTTCCAGCTAAATGAAAATATCATAAGTGGCTTGAACTCATGCGGTATTTCAAGTAAGAGCTAATCAATAGGTGATGGTGTGCATTCCTGGCACTAGATCCTTATTATGCATTTTATAGACATTAATAAATTATCCCTCGCAATACCCCGTTGAGGTAGGTAATATTATCAGCCCTATTTGCAGATGGACAGTAAGAGACACAGGAAGGTTAAATGAGTTGCCCAAGGCCACACTTTAACTCAGTGGAAGAACTCAACCCTCTTAATGCTTAGATGTATCCTTTAACTTATAGATCATAATTACACTGAAGCTAGAGCAAACCAACATAAACCCATGCTTTTGCCTCTTGCAATGACAATGAACTGGTTGCTCTCAGTTCGTTTTGATTTTAAATTTTGAGCAACAAATATATATTTACTTACAAGATGTCTTTTAAAAATGTAATGAACTGTAATAGAGCTTGAGTGCACTTTATTAGGAAAGCACTAGATACAGAAATAACAGTGCAATAGTTTGCTAAGAAGTTTTTATTAGATCTGGTTTGAAACTGAAATTTCAAAACTAGTCTGAATAAAATTACATTGTTGGTCAAAAATTGCATTTGAAATGTATTTCCAGTCCAGCAGCATTGAGTAACAGCAGGTTTGTTTGGGTAGGTATTTCAAGGAATACCACTAGAACTGGTAGTAAATAAATGTGGGTGGGGGGAGGGGGAAATCCTTCCAACCACATTAGAAATAGGGATGTGCGAATGCGGTTTGGAAGTTCGGAGTTCGGCCCGAACTTGGCCTGTTCGGACGACCAAACCTGAACCCGACTGAACCTGATTCCGAACTCCAAAACGACTGAACAGTTCGGTCAGTTAGGATCTCATTCAGATGAGTTCGGGTGGCAAAAACATGTCACTGGAAGGCAAAACGTGACAGGGAGGGGGAGGGGGAGTCAGCTGAGGAACAGACTTCCAGGCACCAGTGGTGGAGAGGCTTGGAGTAGCAGCCAGTCTGCCCAATCACCATCCCATTTCTCCTCAAACCACTGGCTTCTCAGTCTACGATTGGTCACGAGCTAGGCTGGATGGAGCCAAGAGTTGTGGTGAGGCAGGCGCAGCAAGTAACAAAACTCATTATCCTCCCCCCTGAAGATACCTTCTGAGCTAGTCACTGTTCCTGAACAGCAGGTGTTTCAGAAGGCTCCCTCTCCCAGCTCCCCAATCCATTGCCATCCTCCTCCTATTTCATGCATCCAACCCATTTACCTCCATATTATCATTAATTTGTATATTGATGATTTGACCCCCACAGTTGCTGGGGCAAATCCAACTCCGCTGCGTATAGGGGAAAGAGTACTTTCTTGTCTCCTGTACGCGGATGACATTGTGCTCTTCTCTCAGACAAGACGGGGTTTGCAACAGGTATTAACAGCCCTGTATACCTATTGTCAGAAGAATGTGCTCAATATCAACCTAGGAAAGTCTAAAGTGATGACCTTTGGTTAGTCATGGGTTAAGTATAAGTGGTGGTTGGGGGAAAAAGAGTTAACCCCAACGCAACAGTATACCTACCTCGGCTATACCATGCAACTCCGATGGCCCTGATATGCCAGATGCTGGAGATTCTGGATACTAAGGTGGTGTCTAGCCTTACTTATGGAGGGGAAATAACAGTAATGGGGTATTCTAGAAGTATTGAGGTTCCCCAGAATCATTTCTTGTGAACGGTATTAGGAGTTTCCAAGGCAACCCCCCTTACGATGCTCAGAATGGAGACTGGGAGGTTATCCATAGCTACCCATTAACTCTGAGGTTCCTTGGCTTCTGGAAGAGCATCGTGGGGGGAGGTCCAGCTTTAGCCTATAGCTGTTATCTGGAACAGAAGGGTCACTGCGGATCTCCTAAGTACCCGTGGGTAGAGCATTTGAAGAAATTAGCTGATACAATTATCTGATACAAGATAGTGAGGAGGTTTCAGACCTTAGACTTTCAAAATGGGAAATTAGAACAAGAGTGAAGGAGTGGGCCCTCCAAAAAGATGGGGAGGCCCTGGTGGGTAATAAAATCTCAGTGCAATATCTCAAATAGAAAAGGGTGGTGGGCCTGATCTAGAGCAAATCCAGGATGCGAGACTGAGGAGATTGGTAACCTTGTTAAGGTTCAATCTATTTGAAACAGCGGAAGTTAGGGGGAGGAGGAAGCAGATCCCCAAAGCAGAGAGAATCTGTGCTGGATGCCCAGAAACAATAGAGACCCTTCCCCATGTTTTGTTTCAGTGTCCGCAGCATGCGGTCCTCCGGGAAGTTTGGATTCGCCCTATTATGCCCTTAGGAATGGAATCCCATGAGGAGCAGTATGAAACTTTATTTGCCGAGGCAGATTGCCAACAGTTAAAATCAGTGCTAATGTTTCTTATGTTGGTAGAACAGGCGAATAGAGACCTGTAGATAGGGCTGGTGTCTGGTTTTCGATGTTTGGGCTCATGTCCCTCCCATCCTTTTTGGGCTCTACAGTATGTTATATGATTATATTTCCCTTTTGTATATGGAACTGTTTGGTTATTATTTTGGCATTTTGCGGTTTGGGCAAAATTTAAAGCCTCCACATTTTTATGCCTTGTTATAAATTTTCCTAATTTTTGTATATGTATTTATTTAGGTTTTTATTATGTTTTTATTCTGTATGATAGCAAATTTGCTGATAATAAATGATGATGATGATGATGATTGATGATGAATAGAATAGATTATATTAGATAGATTTAGCTGTTATTTTTATTTTTTACCCATCCCTGTGTTCTATCTCTCCCTATCCTCCATTGAATCCATTCCTTTCCCTCTCCCTCCATATTCCATCCCTCATTCCCTTTCCCTGTTATAAATTTTATGCCTTGTTATAAATTTTCCTAATTTTTGTATATGTATTTATTTAGGTTTTTATTATGTTTTTATTCTGTATGATAGCAAATTTGCTGATAATAAATGATGATGATGATGATGATTGATGATGAATAGAATAGATTATATTAGATAGATTTAGCTGTTATTTTTATTTTTTACCCATCCCTGTGTTCTATCTCTCCCTATCCTCCATTGAATCCATTCCTTTCCCTCTCCCTCCATATTCCATCCCTCATTCCCTTTCCCTGTTTTTTGATTTATTAGAGTAGGATTAGATTTAGGTTTTATTTCAGTTTTTGTACCCCTCCCTGTGTTGTTGTGAGCTGTCTGTGTTCCTCCCCAATCCCTGTGTAATATTGTGTATATATATATATATATATAGAGAGAGAGAGAGATTATAGTAGTTAGGTAGGAGTTAGTTATTAGTTATTACAGTTAAGTTAGCTTAGTTATAGTTTATAGAGATCAGTGATTCAGTTTTAGAGTGTGTTTGTAGGACTAGGTGTTAGATATTCCATTATTTAGTTCCATTGGTTTTATAATAGTTAGATAGTTAGTAGCAGTTAGATTTAATGTAATATAGATATATATAATATTAGATTTTAAATTTTTTAAAAAATTAAAAAAATAAAATATTTGTGTATTCTTTTGGGGGGAGAAATGGAGAAGGGAGGTAGGAGAGGGCGAGACCAGTCTGCTGCCCGCAAGCCAGGCAATGAGGCATGTGGCAGAGGTGGCAAAGGCCGTGCCAGCAGGTAGAAGCAGCATTCCATCACTACGCCCCAAGCTGCGCAGGCCTGATTGTGGGTCTTCCTCTCCCAGCAGTAGTGGCACTAGTGCTCCCAGTGGCACTTGGGGCCAGGGGGTTTAGCGTCACCTCCTGGCACCATCCTCCACTGCCATGCAGGGCACTGCAATGTCTGCATTGCAGGCAGCTGAGGCTGTCTCATCTGCGACTGCAGGTGCAGGTGACTCAGTGTCTGAAGCTCCTTTGGTGTCACCATTGTCCCCTGACTCCCCCATAATTATAGAGACAACCCCCAAAGCAGTCCAGGGCGGATGGATCTCACCCCGGCTGCTAGAGGCAGGGCCCGATCCCCGGGCAATGGAAGAAGGGAAAGTTGGAGCAGCAGCAGCAACAGCTATAGGGGGCAGGGGGAGAGTGCTTCTCAGAGTGGGAGCAGCATGGGGAGTCCAGCAGCCTCCGTCACTCTGTTTGGGGAAGGGGACAGTGATGCAAAGATTTCTGTGGAGGAAATCTCTGTATCTGGTGCTGCTGAGGTGATGGCTGTCCCTCAACCAGCTGTGTCGCCAGTGCCACCATGTCCTGCCCCTCCCAGGAGTGTGTCACCCAGTGCAGGCCAGAAGGCAGGAGGGTCAAAAAGATCATGGGTCTGGGAGCATTTTAAGGTGCAGGCAGATGATCCGCAGGAGGTGCAGTGCACTTTGTGCAATAAGGTGGTGAAGCATGGGCAGGTGCTCACCAACCTGGGGATAACCATCATGTCGAGGCACCTGAAATCATGCCACAGTGCTGCAATGCTAAGCGGGGAGGTAGGGTCAGTGGACTATAGTGGGTTCCCGACCCAATCAGCTAGTCATCTGCCTCCTTCATTGGGCAACCATCCTGCTCCAGCGACTGCGTCTAGCAGCAGGAGCATCAGCCTCACCAGCAGTGTCAGCCCACAATGGAGGAGCTGGGATGGGGGCAGCTACCAAGGCCATCAAAAGCTGGAGGGCGGCATGGCTTTCAAGAGAGAGCCATGCGCCTGTTGGGTGAGATGATCGCTGTCAATGGCCAGCCCTTCTCCATTGTCAGGGACACCAGGTTTAAGCAGCTGATGGGGTTCCTGGCCCCACAGTTTAAGCTGCCGTCCCGGACCACCCTGAGTCATACGGTGGTGCCAGCCCTGTATGGGGCTTTGAAGGAGTCGGTGAAGGAGCAGCTGGCAGGGGTTGGGGTTGCCACTGACCTGTGGTCCATCTGGAATTCCCAGCACGCGTACCTGGCGGTGACGGTGCACTGGTGGCAGGGCCCAGATTCACCATTTGACAGTGGCATGAGGGGTCCTGATGCAGGGTATAGGTGGGCCCTGCTTCAAGTGGAAGTCATGTACTTCCCCCACAATGCCAGGAACATAGAGGCAGCCCTGAATGCTGTGGTGGGGGAGTGGGTCACACCGGGTGCACCGTTCACCCCGGGGTGTGTGGTGACTGATGCGGCCAATATAATCAAGGCAGTCCGCGATGGGAACTTCACGAGCATCCCTTGCGCCGCACACACCCTCCACCTGGTGGTCAGGGACACTTTGGGCTGGGGGACAAGGGGATTGGGGAAGGCATCCTTAGATCACTGATCTAGCGGGGGAGGGAGCTGGCTGGGTTCTTTAATTGCAGCGTGAAGGGCAGTGAACTCCTCAGGGCCAAGCAGGCAGAGCAAGGCCACCCAGTGCACCAGATGGTCCAGGATGTCTCCATCAGGTGGAATTCCACCTTCCTGATGCTTGAGCGGCTTGTGGAGCAGAAAGCCGCCTTGCATCAGGTGCAATTGGACACAGACAACAGGGCACCTCCAGGCTTCAATGGGGCAGAATGGGAGATCCTCTCCCAGACGGTCTTCATTCTGTGACCGTTCCTGGAAGTGACAGAGACCATCAGCTTCTCCACGGCCACAATCAGCCAGGTGACCCCTCTGGTCCGGAGTCTACACCAGAGTCTTGAGGAGATTCTGCAGGGGCAGGATTGCGGCCCTCAGGGCAAGAAGCTGGGGGCTGAGGCAGTTGGGCTGGCGCAGAAGCTCAAGACTGGCCTGAAGGCAAGGTTTGAGGACCTCCTCCTGTGGGGGGAATATGTTTTGGGAACAATGCTGGACCCCAGGGTCAAGGGCAGTGTGACACGCAAGTCATCCCTCTATGGCCTCTGGAAGGATGATCTTGTGGGGAAGGTCTGGAAGTCAGAATGGGCTCTTGAGAGTGCATGGCAGCAGCTGCAGCAGGACGCTCCTCCTCTGTGCAGCCCACTCTGGGGGGCATGGGGCCCAGCAGAAAAGGGCAGATAGCATGGCTGAGGGCAGTGGGGGCAGTGACGCCCAGGGACAGCTATGAGAGGAAGTATGATGGCGCCTCATCAGTAGTCAAGACCTACCTGGACAAGGAGCCATGCATTGATCCCAGAAGTGATCACTTGGCTTACTGGGCCGGCAAGACTGACGTGTGGCCAGCCCTGTCCAAAGTGGCCAGGGGATTATTGTCCTGCCCACCAACCAGTGTCCCCAGCGAGCGTGTGTTCTCTGTGGCAGGGGATATTGCTCCCTCACTGCTTGAGACTGGGGGCCAAGTTGGTGGAGCAGTTGCTGTTCAGTATGGTGAACCGTCCGGTGCTGGGATTCCTTGAGCTGTCCCTGGACAAGGAGTGATGGTGCAGTGGCACACGCCATTCCATGTCAGGCGCAGTCAGAATGGGGCTCCTCCTCCTCCTAAATCTGGGTTAGGGCTACTGCTCCTATGCTGCTGAGGTGCTGTCCCTCCCTCCCTCCCAATGCCTGGCACCCGCCCTGCCTCTCTCTCTCCCATACTAGATGGCCTCGGCCACCTTATCTGACTGACCTCATGATGCAGGGTGGCATCAGGAAACAAACTGTAAGCCTGCCAGTCGGCCTAAGGCTTCACGATCTTGGCCCGCCTATGTGATGCTTACTGGCTCTCTCTCTCTCGCGCTGCACAGTCTTTGCTAGCCTATCTGAGTGTCCTGCTGCAGCTGCCAATGTCCCAGCCTACCTGCCCTACTGCGTCACATGCCACACTGCCTGTCTGCCCACCCAGCTTACTGCAAAGCTCAAAGCATGCCTCAGTCTGTATTCCTGCCTCCAATGCCAAGGTGCCTGTCTGCCCACCCAGGTTGCCTAGCTCAAATCCTGCCCAAGCCCGCCTGCCCTACTGCCTCTCATGCCACACTGCCTACCTGCCCGCCCTCCCAGGTCAAGCTCGAACCCTGCCTTAGTCTGCCTGACTGCTGCTCATGCCACACCACCTGACTGACTTCCCTGGCAACCAATGTCTGCTGCTGCTAGTGCCAATGGCCCCCAGGCCTATATGCTGTCTGTGCCAAGGGTTCTGTACCGTGGCAACCAATGTTTGCTGGTGCCAATGGCCCCCCAGGCCAAGCCTATATGCCATCTGTGGCAAGGGTTCTGTACCCTGGCAACCAATGACTGCTGCTGCCAATGGCCCCCAGGCCTATATGCCATCTGTGCCAAGGGTTCTGTACTCTGGAAACCGATGTCTGCTTCTGACAATGGCCCCCAGGCCTATACGCTGTCTGTTCCAGCCAAGGGTTCTGTACCCGGGAAACTCAATGGCTGATGCAGCTGCTCCCAATCATGCCATGCAGTCTGTCTGCCCACCCAGGCTGCCAAGCTCAAAGCCTGCCTGATTTCCACTCATGCTTTGTTGCCTGCCTGCCCACTCAGGTTGCCATTGCCAGCTCAAAGCTTGCCTCAGCTCACCTGCCTGCCTGCCTGCCTCTCATGCTAAGCTGCCATAATTGCCTGCTTACCTGCCTAGGTTGCCATTGCCATCTCAAGACTTGCCTCAGCCTGCCTGCCTGCCTGCCTCTCATGCCAATCTGCTGTGACTGCCTGTCTGCCCACCCAGGTTGCCATTGCCAGATTAAAGCTTGCCTCAGACCACATGCCTGCCTGCCTGCCAAGCTTCTGTGACTACCTGCCTGCCCGCCCAGGTTGCCAAGCTCAAATCCTGCCCGAAGGCCACTCATGCCACACTGCCTGTCTTCCCGGCAACCCATGTTTACTGCTGCCAAAGATCACCACCCCCAGAACTATATGTTTTTTTAGCAAAGTGTTCTGTACCCTGGCAACCTGGTGCTGTCAAAGGCCCCCACCCAACGGGCCCATAAAAATACTGTCTGTGCAAAGGGTTCTGTNCCCTGCTTCAAGTGGAAGTCATGTACTTCCCCCATCAGGTGGAATTCCACCTTCCTGATGCTTGAGCGGCTTGTGGAGCAGAAAGCCGCCTTGCATCAGGTGCAATTGGACACAGACAACAGGGCACCTCCAGGCTTCAATGGGGCAGAATGGGAGATCCTCTCCCAGACGGTCTTCATTCTGTGACCGTTCCTGGAAGTGACAGAGACCATCAGCTTCTCCACGGCCACAATCAGCCAGGTGACCCCTCTGGTCCGGAGTCTACACCAGAGTCTTGAGGAGATTCTGCAGGGGCAGGATTGCGGCCCTCAGGGCAAGAAGCTGGGGGCTGAGGCAGTTGGGCTGGCGCAGAAGCTCAAGACTGGCCTGAAGGCAAGGTTTGAGGACCTCCTCCTGTGGGGGGAATATGTTTTGGGAACAATGCTGGACCCCAGGGTCAAGGGCAGTGTGACACGCAAGTCATCCCTCTATGGCCTCTGGAAGGATGATCTTGTGGGGAAGGTCTGGAAGTCAGAATGGGCTCTTGAGAGTGCATGGCAGCAGCTGCAGCAGGACGCTCCTCCTCTGTGCAGCCCACTCTGGGGGGCATGGGGCCCAGCAGAAAAGGGCAGATAGCATGGCTGAGGGCAGTGGGGGCAGTGACGCCCAGGGACAGCTATGAGAGGAAGTATGATGGCGCCTCATCAGTAGTCAAGACCTACCTGGACAAGGAGCCATGCATTGATCCCAGAAGTGATCACTTGGCTTACTGGGCCGGCAAGACTGACGTGTGGCCAGCCCTGTCCAAAGTGGCCAGGGGATTATTGTCCTGCCCACCAACCAGTGTCCCCAGCGAGCGTGTGTTCTCTGTGGCAGGGGATATTGCTCCCTCACTGCTTGAGACTGGGGGCCAAGTTGGTGGAGCAGTTGCTGTTCAGTATGGTGAACCGTCCGGTGCTGGGATTCCTTGAGCTGTCCCTGGACAAGGAGTGATGGTGCAGTGGCACACGCCATTCCATGTCAGGCGCAGTCAGAATGGGGCTCCTCCTCCTCCTAAATCTGGGTTAGGGCTACTGCTCCTATGCTGCTGAGGTGCTGTCCCTCCCTCCCTCCCAATGCCTGGCACCCGCCCTGCCTCTCTCTCTCCCATACTAGATGGCCTCGGCCACCTTATCTGACTGACCTCATGATGCAGGGTGGCATCAGGAAACAAACTGTAAGCCTGCCAGTCGGCCTAAGGCTTCACGATCTTGGCCCGCCTATGTGATGCTTACTGGCTCTCTCTCTCTCGCGCTGCACAGTCTTTGCTAGCCTATCTGAGTGTCCTGCTGCAGCTGCCAATGTCCCAGCCTACCTGCCCTACTGCGTCACATGCCACACTGCCTGTCTGCCCACCCAGCTTACTGCAAAGCTCAAAGCATGCCTCAGTCTGTATTCCTGCCTCCAATGCCAAGGTGCCTGTCTGCCCACCCAGGTTGCCTAGCTCAAATCCTGCCCAAGCCCGCCTGCCCTACTGCCTCTCATGCCACACTGCCTACCTGCCCGCCCTCCCAGGTCAAGCTCGAACCCTGCCTTAGTCTGCCTGACTGCTGCTCATGCCACACCACCTGACTGACTTCCCTGGCAACCAATGTCTGCTGCTGCTAGTGCCAATGGCCCCCAGGCCTATATGCTGTCTGTGCCAAGGGTTCTGTACCGTGGCAACCAATGTTTGCTGGTGCCAATGGCCCCCCAGGCCAAGCCTATATGCCATCTGTGGCAAGGGTTCTGTACCCTGGCAACCAATGACTGCTGCTGCCAATGGCCCCCAGGCCTATATGCCATCTGTGCCAAGGGTTCTGTACTCTGGAAACCGATGTCTGCTTCTGACAATGGCCCCCAGGCCTATACGCTGTCTGTTCCAGCCAAGGGTTCTGTACCCGGGAAACTCAATGGCTGATGCAGCTGCTCCCAATCATGCCATGCAGTCTGTCTGCCCACCCAGGCTGCCAAGCTCAAAGCCTGCCTGATTTCCACTCATGCTTTGTTGCCTGCCTGCCCACTCAGGTTGCCATTGCCAGCTCAAAGCTTGCCTCAGCTCACCTGCCTGCCTGCCTGCCTCTCATGCTAAGCTGCCATAATTGCCTGCTTACCTGCCTAGGTTGCCATTGCCATCTCAAGACTTGCCTCAGCCTGCCTGCCTGCCTGCCTCTCATGCCAATCTGCTGTGACTGCCTGTCTGCCCACCCAGGTTGCCATTGCCAGATTAAAGCTTGCCTCAGACCACATGCCTGCCTGCCTGCCAAGCTTCTGTGACTACCTGCCTGCCCGCCCAGGTTGCCAAGCTCAAATCCTGCCCGAAGGCCACTCATGCCACACTGCCTGTCTTCCCGGCAACCCATGTTTACTGCTGCCAAAGATCACCACCCCCAGAACTATATGTTTTTTTAGCAAAGTGTTCTGTACCCTGGCAACCTGGTGCTGTCAAAGGCCCCCACCCAACGGGCCCATAAAAATACTGTCTGTGCAAAGGGTTCTGTACCCTGGCAACCAGCAATCCCCTGTCTAACCACCAGCACCCACCGCCCACTGCCAAGGAGCCTGTCTCTCTTTCTCTCTGGCACACCCACACAGACACAAGCCCGACCCTTCCTGGGGGACTTTCTGCAAGTTGAGACCCTGCTGTTGGCACATCTTGGGGTCAATGTACCTTACCTACACTACATGTGGTGCCAGGTGCTTCTGGTAGGGATCGACAAGCTGTATGAGATTCTGTGCCTGCCTGCCTGCCTGCTTGTGTGCGTTCCTGTACCTGCTGCTACCACCTATCGCTTGATTTAATAAAGAAGTGTGCCTAACCATGCGCTAATTCTAGGGAGATAATTAGCATTAAACTCACATAGGCTGTCATTCCATTGTACCTGAATCAGTCATGCCCGCCCATCCCAGGAACCATCAACAAGATTTTGGGACCATCATTCCAGTCACTGGGAGCTGCATTCCATTCCACTGCATCCAGAAGCCCTGTGCCCACACCCCAGCCTGCCCACCCCCTCAACAACCTACTCCTCCACACCCACCCGCAGATGCCCGCTGAAGCTGCTGGAAATACAAGCCCCTCCAACCTCCAGCTCCCATCGCCTGCTGCCCACTGTCATGGCGCCTGTCTCTCTTTCTTTCTGGCACACCCACACAGACACAAGCCCTGCCCCTCCTGGGGGGCTGTCTGCAAGTTGAGATCCTGCTGCTGCTTGGCATATCTTTGGGTTAATACCGTAACTACGTTACATGTGGAGCCAGCCAGATGCTGCTGGTAGGGATTGACAAGCTGTATGAGAGTCTGCCACCTGCCTTCCAGAACTTCAGTACATAGGGATAAAAGATTGGACAGGTAAACGAAGCTCATAACAAGAAATATAACAACTTTTATTAAAACTATTTAAACAACAACAACAAAACAACAACAACAACATTATGAAACCAAAGCCAAACATTTAAAGGAAACTTATAAAGGAAACTATTAGTCTCTGGGCCTGTCCCCCGGGACTTGGGGGAAAGACATAAGGCTTTGGGGCGCAGCACAGGACTGAGGGGCAGCCACCCGTCCTCTTCAATCTCGTAGCCGTGGGAGACGGCAAACTCCATGGCCTCTTCCACGTCCTGATACTACCTGGGGACTGCCTGGTGGTATTGTTCCAGGCATTAAATCTCAGCGGAGACGTACTGGGCATACGCCTCCACCTTCTTTTTCTCCACCTCGAGCGCCTGGAACTGTTCCATCAGGCAGTTCTCCAGGCAGAGTATGTCCTTTGTCATTTGCCAGCCAGGCCTCTCAACTTCAGCCCGAAAGGTCTTGGCTGCAGCAGACTCCCGGGGCCCGGGAGACTCCACATCGGGGCTGGAGGAGGGGGAAGGGCTTACATGCCGTCGCTTCCAGGTTACCTTCCCCCCCCTTCTTCTAGCACTGAGGCAGAGGCTCCATGGCCACGCTAGAGTCCTCCTGCTGCCTCACCATCAGTCCATGAATCTTTTCAATATGGGCAATGAGCCCCGATGTGGTCCCCTCTCTCTGCCTCCTGATTCTTTTGCCACAGATCAAAAGAGCATAAAAATATAGGAACATAAGAAGTGCCATACTGTGTCAGACCAATGGTCTGTCAAGTCCTGCCTGCATTCTATCTCCACAAGTTGGTGGACTGGGAGGCCAATCTCTCTCTGCAGGGACGTCCGTTCCTAACAGGTCATAGGGCAATCCATTCTCTGTTGTTCCAGTCCCTATGCCTTACCTTGCATATGGAGATTCCATTGCCCATCTCATAAAACCTCCAGACACCTGATCTTCTCCACCGAATGTCTGGGGGTGTCACTGGCATGGCGACCTCCATCTAGGGGTCCTCCTTGGCCTGGCACCAGCACTGGGGATGGCATCTGATTCCTCTCTGAACTGGGAACACATTAAGAACACCAAAGTAATATCATACATTTATGATGATTCCTATAGTCCTCCCTCCTTGGGGTGCTAGGGATGGCAACGAGAGATGTGACCCTGGCTGGCACATGCAAACCCTGCCCTCCTTGGGATGCTAGGGGATGCTAGGGAATGGGATGGCAAAGGGGGAGACCCTGGTTGGCACATGAAAATCCTGCCCTTCTTTGGGTGCTGCTGAGGGATGAGACCCTTGCTGGTACGTGCAAATCCTGCCCTTCTTTGGGTGCTAGTAGCAATGGCAACTTGAAGTACCCTTGCTGGTATGTGCAAATCCTGCCCTCCTTGGGGTGCTAGGGGATGCTAGGGATTGCAACTAGAAATGCCCTGACTGGCATGTGCAAATCCTGCCCTTATTTGGGGGTGCATAGGGAATGGGATGGCAACTGGAGAGTGGAGACCCTTGCTAGCCTGGCACATGTTTGGGTAGGGGTGCTGCTCGTGCTCATGCCTGACTGCTGGAAGAGTCCCCCACACTACAGTACCCTCTCTCTCTGTGTCAGACATCTGCTGCCACCCGCTGATGCCCACTGTTTGTGCCTGACTGAAGCCCATCACCCACGCACCCACCCTCATGCCAGTGAGCTCGCTCTAACGGATAGAGCCTTTCTTGTCCTCAGAGTAAAAAAAGGTTTACAAACCTGGCAGCACCTCCTGTGCCTGCCACTTGCTCCTCATCTGAGGAGCTGGCCACCACCACCAAAGGTCCAGGGGTAGCAACCTCTTCCTCCTCCTCCTCTGAGAGCATCACTTTGGTCCCCAGCCATGACATCAGCACAACAGCCTTCTTCATTTTTTTTTTGGTAAACATGCAGCCAAGTCAACCAAAAGACAAAGTCAGTCACACACCAACACTCACCAACCAGCCAAACCATCCGCTCATCCGTCACTAAAGCTCCCTTCATCCACGATCTTTTCCTCTCTCGCCCCTTTCAACTCCTCGCTCTTACAGAAACCTGGATCTCGCCCGCCAACTCTGTTACCTCAGCCGCTCTATGCTCCGGGGGCCTTTCCTTCTCTCACCGTCCCTGCCCTGAGGGCCAGGGGGGTGGCGTGGGTTTCCTCCTTGCCAAGCACTGCCAATTCAAAACCCTCCCCCCTCCTCCCTCCCTCTCCTTCCCTTCCTTTGAGGCCCACTCGGTGCGCCTATACTCCCCTCTACACCTTCGTGTTGCTGTCATTTACCGTCCCCCGGGTTCCCTCTCCTCTTTCCTCCCTGACTTTGAATCCTGGCTCACCTTCTTCCTCTCCNCACGCCAGTCAGCCCCCCCACCCCACAACAGCCTACTCCTCTGCACCCACCCACGGATGCCCACTGAAGCTGCTTGAAATAAAAGCCCCTCCGACCACCAGCTCCTGCCGCCTGCTGCCCAGCCCGCTACCAAGGAGCCTGTCTCTCTTTCTCTCTGTCACACCCACCCAAACAAACACAAGCCCTGCACCTCCTGGGGGCTGTCTGCAAGTTGAGACCCTGCTCATGGCACAGCACATCTTTGGGTTAATAACTATGCTAAATGGGGTGGCAGGTGCTGCTGGTAGGAATCGACAAGCTGTATGAGAGCCTGCCACCTGCCAGCCAGAACTTCAGCACGTAGGGATAAAAGATTGGACAGGTGAAACGAAGCTCGTAACAAGAAATACAACAACTTTTATTAAAACTATTTAAATCACAACAAGAACAAAGCAACAACAACATTCTGAAACCAAAAGCAAACATTCAAAGGAAACTTATAAATTAAACTATGAGTCTCTGGGCCTGTCCCCCGGGACTTGGGGGAAAGGCAACAGCCGTTGGGGTGCAGCACAGAGCTGAGGGCCAGACACCCGGGACTCTACCAGCTCATAACCGTGGGAGACGGCAAACTCCACGGCCCCTTCCATGTCCCGATACCACCTGGAGAACGCCTGGTGGTACATTTCCAGGCGTTCCATCTCGGCGGAGTCATGCTGGCTGTACGCCTCCACCTTCTTCCTCTCCACCTGGACCACCTGGAAGTGCTCCACCGGGCGGTTCTCATGGTGGCTGCTGTCTCCTGCAGGCTGGCCACCAAGTCCCGGGTGGGCCTCTCCAACTTGTCCCGAAAGGCCTTGGCCTCAGCATTCTCCTGGGGGTGTCCACATCGGGGCTGGAAGGGGGGAAGGGCTTACATGCCATCTCTTGTGGTTTGCCTTCCCCCCCTTCTTCTGGCGCTGTTGCTCAGGCTCCACAGCCACGCCAGAGTCCTCCTGCCACCATGGAGCTTTTCAGTGTGGGTGATTAGGCCCGACGTGGTCCCCTCTTTCTGCCTCAATCTTTTGCCACAGATCAAAAGAGCATAAAAAGATAGGAACATAAGAAGTGCCATACTGTGTCAGACCAATGGTCTGTCAAGTCCTGCCTGCATTCTATCTCCACAAGTTGGTGGACTGGGAGGCCAATCTCTCTCTGCAGGGACGTCCGTTCCTAACAGGTCATAGGGCAATCCATTCTCTGTTGTTCCAGTCCCTATGCCTTACCTTGCATATGGAGATTCCATTGCCCATCTCATAAAACCTCCAGACACCTGATCTTCTCCACCGAATGTCTGGGGGTGTCACTGGCATGGCGACCTCCATCTAGGGGTCCTCCTTGGCCTGGCACCAGCACTGGGGATGGCATCTGATTCCTCTCTGAACTGGGAACACATTAAGAACACCAAAGTAATATCATACATTTATGATGATTCCTATAGTCCTCCCTCCTTGGGGTGCTAGGGATGGCAACGAGAGATGTGACCCTGGCTGGCACATGCAAACCCTGCCCTCCTTGGGATGCTAGGGGATGCTAGGGAATGGGATGGCAAAGGGGGAGACCCTGGTTGGCACATGAAAATCCTGCCCTTCTTTGGGTGCTGCTGAGGGATGAGACCCTTGCTGGTACGTGCAAATCCTGCCCTTCTTTGGGTGCTAGTAGCAATGGCAACTTGAAGTACCCTTGCTGGTATGTGCAAATCCTGCCCTCCTTGGGGTGCTAGGGGATGCTAGGGATTGCAACTAGAAATGCCCTGACTGGCATGTGCAAATCCTGCCCTTATTTGGGGGTGCATAGGGAATGGGATGGCAACTGGAGAGTGGAGACCCTTGCTAGCCTGGCACATGTTTGGGTAGGGGTGCTGCTCGTGCTCATGCCTGACTGCTGGAAGAGTCCCCCACACTACAGTACCCTCTCTCTCTGTGTCAGACATCTGCTGCCACCCGCTGATGCCCACTGTTTGTGCCTGACTGAAGCCCATCACCCACGCACCCACCCTCATGCCAGTGAGCTCGCTCTAACGGATAGAGCCTTTCTTGTCCTCAGAGTAAAAAAAGGTTTACAAACCTGGCAGCACCTCCTGTGCCTGCCACTTGCTCCTCATCTGAGGAGCTGGCCACCACCACCAAAGGTCCAGGGGTAGCAACCTCTTCCTCCTCCTCCTCTGAGAGCATCACTTTGGTCCCCAGCCATGACATCAGCACAACAGCCTTCTTCATTTTTTTTTTGGTAAACATGCAGCCAAGTCAACCAAAAGACAAAGTCAGTCACACACCAACACTCACCAACCAGCCAAACCATCCGCTCATCCGTCACTAAAGCTCCCTTCATCCACGATCTTTTCCTCTCTCGCCCCTTTCAACTCCTCGCTCTTACAGAAACCTGGATCTCGCCCGCCAACTCTGTTACCTCAGCCGCTCTATGCTCCGGGGGCCTTTCCTTCTCTCACCGTCCCTGCCCTGAGGGCCAGGGGGGTGGCGTGGGTTTCCTCCTTGCCAAGCACTGCCAATTCAAAACCCTCCCCCCTCCTCCCTCCCTCTCCTTCCCTTCCTTTGAGGCCCACTCGGTGCGCCTATACTCCCCTCTACACCTTCGTGTTGCTGTCATTTACCGTCCCCCGGGTTCCCTCTCCTCTTTCCTCCCTGACTTTGAATCCTGGCTCACCTTCTTCCTCTCCGATGATATCCCCACTCTTATCCTTGGTGATTTCAACATTCACGTTGACACGCCCTCCGCCCCCTCTGTTTCCCGCTTTCTCTCTCTCGCTTCCTCCTTTAATCTCCGACTCTGGACCGACTCCCCCACTCATACTGACGGCCATTCCCTCGACCTCGTCTTCACTCGAAACTGTTCTCTAACTGACCTCTCCTTTGACCCCTTCCCTAGTTCTGATCACTTCCTCGGCTCCTTCAGCCTTTCCCACCGACCCCCCTCCGCCTCCCCCTCTATGCGCCCCTTCCGCAATATGCAGGCCCTTACTCCCTCGGAGTTTGCCGCACATCTTTCCCCCCTTCTCCCCCCCGTTTTCGCCTCCTCCTCCCCTGACTCTGCTGTCTCTGCTCTCAACGCTTCTCTCTCCTCGACCCTTGACTCTCTTGCCCCCCCCTCTGCTCGCCCCGTCCGCCCCCTCGACCCCCGCCCCTGGCTTACCCCTGCCATCCGCTACCTCCGCTCCTGCGCCCGGGCTGCCGAACGCCTCTGGCGCAAATCCCGCTCCCTCCCTGACTTCCTCCATTACAAATTCTCCCTCTCCTCCCTCTCCTCGGCTATCTCCCTAGCTAGGCAGCGCTATTATGCCTCTAGGATCGAATCTTTCTCCCGCGACCCTCGCCGCCTTTTCTCTACTTTCGACTCCCTTCTCAAACCCCCCTGCCCTCCTCCGCCCTCTTCCCTTGCTGCTCAGGATCTTGCATCGTTCTTCACCTCCAAGATTGACAAGATCCGTCGGGATATTGCCTCCCTCCGCCCCCCGCCCCCCTCCCTCCTCGCATCCTTCCCTCCTGCCTCTCTCCAGGAAATCTCTGCTCTTCTCTCTTCATCCAACCCCTCCACCTGCCCCCTTGACCCGATCCCCTCCCGCCTCCTGACCTCTATTGCTCCCACTGTCGCTCCCCCCCTTCTGCATGTTGTCAATCTCTCCCTTTCCACAGGCTCCTTCCCCTCTGCCTTCAAACATGCCACTGTCTCCCCCATCCTCAAAAAGCCTACCCTGGACCCTTTCGATCCCTCTAGTTACCGGCCGGTCTCCCTCCTTCCCTTTGCTTCGAAGCTCCTGGAACGTGTCGTCTACTCCCGCTGCCTGAACCTCCTCTCTGCCAACTCCTCCCTGGACCCTCTCCAGTCCGGCTTCCGCCCCCTCCACTCTACTGAAACTGCCCTGGCCAAGATCACCAATGATCTACTTGTCGCTAAATCGAAGCGCCACTACTCCGTTCTTGTCCTCCTTGACCTCTCTGCTGCCTTTGACACTGTCGACCACTCGCTCCTCTTGGACTCGCTTTACTCTTTGGGCTTCCGTGGCTCTGTCCTTGACTGGTTCTCCTCCTACCTCTCTGACCGCTCCTTTAATGTCTCCCTCCCTGAGTCGACCTCCCCCTCCCTTCCCCTTTCGGTTGGGGTCCCCCAAGGTTCTGTCCTTGGCCCTCTCCTCTTCTCTATCTACACCCTGTCCCTTGGCAAAATTATTGCCTCCCACGGATTCCAATACCATCTCTACGCTGATGACACCCAACTCTATCTCTCTACCCCCTCTCTCTCCTCTTCTGTCCACTCACGCCTCGTCAACTGCCTCTCTGATATCTCCGCCTGGATGTCCCGACGTCAACTCAAGCTCAACATGGCCAAGACCGAACTCCTCATTTTTCCTCCCTCCCCTTCCTCTCCCTCTAACCTGACCATCTGCATCGATGGGGTCACCATCCATCCTGTTCTCCAAGCCCGCAGCTTGGGCTTCATCTTTGACACGCACCTCTCTTTTAAACCTTACATTGACTCTGTGGCCAAATCCTGCCGATTCGCTCTCCACAACATTGCCCGCATCCGCCCCTTTCTCTCTATCTCCTCAGCCAAAATCCTTGTTCATGCCATGGTTATCTCTCGCCTCGACTACTGCAACCTCCTACTTGCTGGCCTCCCTCGCTCTCACCTGTCCCCCCTTATCGCAATCCAAAACTCCGCTGCCAAGGTCATTCACTCTGCCCGTCGCTTCGACCATGTGCAGCCTCTCCTCCTCTCCCTTCACTGGCTCCCCCTTCCTGAACGTATCCTGTTCAAACTCCTGGTTTTCACGTTCAAATCGCTCCACGACCAGGCTCCCCCTTACGTCTCGGACCTAATTTCCCTACGCACTCCTGCACGTGCTCTCCGCTCTTCCTCTGTCCCCTCCCTCACTCTCCCTCGTTTCTCTTGCTCGCCTAACCGCCTTCGACCCTTCTCCCTCGCTGCCCCTCATGCCTGGAACTCCCTCCCTGCCCACATCCGCCTTGCCCCCTCCCTCCGCTCCTTCAAATCCCTCCTCAAAACCCACCTTTTCCTTGCTGCCTTTCCCAATGCCTGTTAGTCTTTCCCCTTACTCTTACTGCCGGCCCTCCTCTGCTGACTGCTGCCACCAACCTCTCTGTAAACCAAGCCAAGCACACGCACCTGAGACTTCGCATCTGCTTGAATGTTTGTTTGTCTTCTCCCCTGCCTCTCCCACTGTCCCCTCTCCTTCTCTCCCCCCCTTTTTTTGTCTTTTAGATTGTAAGCCACAGGCAGGGACCATGTCTAATTCTATGTTCTGTACAGCACCAGGTCACATGACTGGCGCTATATAAATGTTTATAATAATAATAATAATAAACCAAACACAAACATCCAAAACACACGAACCGAACAGCCACCCAGCCAAACACATACTCTCTCACCACACAGCTCCACACACACTCGAATTTCCAGTTTCCGGTGTGATCACGTGCTCTCGCAATACTTTTTTCTAATGGCCGAACCGAACTGAACACGACCGAACCGAATGTCCGAACTCGGCGAACGACCTGAACGCATGAACCGAGCGGAACCGAACAGCCGAACACAAACTGCAACCTGTTTACACATCCCTAATTAGAACTGCAGGCACCTTAGTGCAACTGGCATTATGGAAGAACATTCCAGATCTCATCTGGCATGGGGCATAGCAAGGTTGGAATGGGCCCTCTGCTCGTGCAATCCTCTCCAGTGCACATAAACAGTATTCGTGCTTTGTTGACTCCCTACACTTTTAGACCCTGGTGCAGCTGTATCTTTTGCACCCCTGCAACCGGCACTCTACACTTGACTGAATACTGTGAGATGGGCACATATTAGAGTAATATTATTAGAATACAATGTAAATGATGTTCACTGCCTTCTTTTATTCTCTTCCATACCTTTTGAAAAGAACTCTGAAAGAACATTTCACAATCTATGGTCCGGATTTGAATTGTATGTTTCCTAGCCCATACAAAGATGTGATTTCTGGATGAACCAAGAACCTCTTGATGCCCATCCAAATTCTTGGGCAAAAATATAAAAAAAAAAAAATTAAAAAAATTCAAGCACATGTGCGAAATGACCACATTTGTGCACTCGCAATCCTCTGCCCTTAACCAAAATGCCAGCAATGCTATTGCCATTGACTAGGGGTGTCAGCCATTTCGTGCATGCACAATGAATTGTTTTAAAATTATTATTTTTATATATTTTTGCCCAAGAATTTGGTGGAGAATCGGGAAATCGATCCTGGTTCCCGAAATTAGGAGAATTCTCGCAAGCAGCAAAATTGCTGTTCACTTCAACCCTACTCAAAATCTTAAGCCTGAAGCTGAACGCGATTCAAACCTTTGAGTGTGACTTTGACATAGCTCTGAAAAAGCTGGACAATGTGAATCTGCACTGTTAGCAGGCGTTGATTCTGTTGAGAGACCCTGAGTACTGCTGACTCATGTTTGCCAGTGGTTTATTGATATATTTTGGATGATAGAGGTGGGAGTTGTACTCAGTTGTGTTTTTCTAGGTTCTCAAATTAACAGTGAAGATGGCAGAACATTGAAGCTTTGGGAAAGCCTTGGGCTAGATGTACATTGATTGTAAGTTTAACAATTTATGTGTGAATGAAACCCTTGTGCCTACACAGACAGGGCTTGATTTGTGGGGGAACTTGTCAGGACTCAGCCCTTGCAATTAAATGCAGGGGGTGACTGAGCCTGGGAAATGTTCCCAGTAGGAGTGTGCACTCCAAAACATGAAAGGCCAGGAAAAGACCTATCTTGGCCATTTCAGAGTTGGAAACAGAAGCCAGAAAAAAACAACCTGAATGATTAATTTGGTTTTAATTAATGACCTCCCTGCTCCACCCCATGCACTGGTCATCCTACTGATTAAATATCGCCATACAGACAGTATCTGTGAGACTGCCTTTCCTTCCATGCCTCACTACGACCTCTGCAATTGGTCAGGAGTTCCTCCCTGTGGGTACCACCTGATAGTTGTGTTCGTATGGTGAGGGCTCACAGGGAGGTGTTCTTGGTTTCTGTCCCAATACTACGAAACTCCCTTCCCCAGAGGTTCATTTGAGTCCCAGCCTAGGCATCTTCCAGTGATGGTGCAAGGCCTTTCTATTTGTTAGGGCATTTGACAGGTGGGCATAGGGAATGAGGTGGAATTGGTGGGTGTTTGGGGTAGGAGTGTGATGGGGGTTGTGGAGGGGGGTGAGGAAAGGTTGGAAGTCGGGGGGGGGTTATATGTATTGTTTTCATTTTTTCTTTGTAAGCCGCCCTGAGCCAATTGGGAAGGGTGGGGTAAAAACTGAACTAACTAACTAAATAAATTAATTAAATAAATTAAATCACAAGAACTCATGGTTTATATTCAACTGTAAAGATTACAGTAATTGAGTTGTTAGCTGGATAATTGGGTTTATTTCTCTGCTCTGACAAGCTCTGGGCTGGGAGGTGTAGATTTGGGGGAACTGAGTATGGCTTTTGGGGCAGGCATAATCCCTGGAAATTTTTTATTTTTTTAATTATTATTATTATTATTATTATTATTATTATTATTTTATTTTATTATTTTCTAATTTGTTTATTTAATTTGTTTATTGTTTATTTATATATTTATTTATTTACAAATTAAGCATTGTACACAGAGAGCATTTGAAGTTATTGAATTTTCCCTTATAGAACAACTTGGATGAAACAATGATTTTCCACAAAAGCAGTTTGATTTGTTTTGCCAACTGTCTGTAATGTTATGCCTTCCATTCCATAGGCCACTGTCTGTAACAATACGTATTCCTGTGGTTGAAGAACATGCTTTTGAATAGAGCCAATGAAGAGGCTTAGTACCAAGCAGAGATGTCAGTTAACATGCCTAGAAGTTATCCCTTTTTACATTATATTGAGTACTGCTCTGAAGAAGAACAGAGATATTGCCTTGCCATAACTCCTGCTACTATGGATAAACAAAGAGGTCTTCAATGTGATTTTGATCATCTTTGCTATCTGATCAGCTCCATTCACAGGAGGGGAAACTGTCTGAATATTTAAGATGGCAAATGATGACCACCCCACCACTCTCTTTCTCAATAAATTAAAGGTCCTTACTTTGAAATAGAGTCTTGTCAATGCATACAAGTGTTCTCCCACTAATACAGCAGCACATTGATTCTGCCAAGATGGTGTTTTATGACATGTACTGGTGCTGTGTGCAGTTTGTAAACACATAAAATATGCAAACTGCTGCACCATGGCAGGCTTAATTATCAGAATTGATCTCCCTTTGAGTCAATCAATCAGAAATATAAATTTAAATGGATTTAGGAATACTCTGGGACCTACCACCCTTTTCATTGTCTTTATATAGTGGTTGCTATGATGAATTCAACTTTTGCCAACAGTGGTACCTTTATACTGAAGTCCTACTTGTTCTAAACACAAGGGAATACTATGGGTAACCTAGAAAAGATGTTGTGGGAGTTTTCAGATGGACAAGGAGCCTGCCGGAGCCCAGAGCTGCTCCAAAATCCCACCTCCATGGCCACCAGGCACCAGATCTGCCTAAAGCTACATCAAATGGATAGGCAGTGACCCATGCCACGGGCCACCTGTGTGGTGCCCTGCACCATAGAGTTGCAGGCACTCACCCAGCACTGTATGCTGGCACCCACGACTCCATGCTGCTGAACATGACAATTGATGGATGGACTCAGAGATGCACCATGGGTCCCCCCCCTCAACAGATGGGCAGCAGCACCACTTGACCTCTACTCCTGGTTCAGCCAGCCTGCTCCATACAGTGTGTTCTGGGATCCTGCAGAGTATACCATGCTGGGCTGTCCTGGAGCTGACTCAGCCCTGTCGGAGTTGCACATCTGGTGGTACCCATCAAATGGACCAGTAATCCTAGAGGTGACTGGGGCATCCGTGGGCACCCCCAGCTTAGTTTATGCCCAAAGAAAGAAGATGATAGCCTATAGCAGGTGAGTGTTCATTAAGTGTTCACTGTCCGTTTATTAAGTGTCCACCAGATGTTAGCCCCCATCTGCCTCGTGGCCAGCACCCGCAACCCAGTCACATTAATTGTCTCAGCTGTTTGGAAAGAAGCAAGAAGGTATGCCCTTGTGGCGGGTATGCTTGAAGACATGGAACATTATATCCTGGAGTGTTGTTATTTTGGAAATATTAGGTGTCGTTATCTTAAGCCATGTCTTGTAAAAATTCCAAATATCTCCAACAAGGAGCAGGTTATATGGCTGCATCAACAGGTTACCAGTGAGATAATTAACGCTGTGACTCTTTACACTAATCAGGCAGCTATGATTAGGAAGGCTCACCCGATTATTCTGATTGATGGAGTAACTAAAATATGACTTGGTTTGTGAAGCAGTCTTTTCCAGACACCAACCTGTGAACAGAGTATTGTTTTTTTATATTGGACACTTTACAACCCTACAGAACCTATGCTATATAGAATTAATTTGGGGGAATCTTCCAATTCCATTTAGTTAGTAATAGGGTAAGTGCTTGGTACTGATATTTTATGGTGGTGTACTTTTATGTGTATTTTTGTATAATGTATTTTGTGTAAATCTCTCTTGATTTGGGTCATGGCGATAGCCAGATACCGAATAAATAAATAAAAAGGAGTATATACTATTTAGGGGTTAAGCATTTGCTTATATGTTAGGCCTGAGAAGGGCAAGGTAATTTTAACTAAGGACTGAGTATTTACTATGTAAGTCCTGTGAAGAACAAGATTTTTCACCCTGGGGTGAAGTATAGAAGCCCAATAGGGCCAGGCTTTATAAGGTGGAGGAATAAGCTTGGCAAATCAAAATTTGCACCCTTTGTATGATGTGTATTTTAAATTGAATTGTGTTGTTGTTTGTCTTTTGTATTGTCTTGTATATGGCGAAAGCCGTACCAATAAAAAATACTTACTTACTTACATTGTCCCAGCTCTGGGGTAGCTGCTGCAGCAACTCTTGGTTAGCGACCAGCTGGGGGAGGATATACGAGCCAATGGGATGCTTGGGGCATGACCCCAACTGTCAGACCCATCCTCAGGGGAATGAAGCGGGGCTGGAGCAAGATTCTGGGGCAGCCTGCTTTGTTTTTCATACAGTGATGGGATTGGGAGCCATCTGACACGTCTGCCTCACCATGCTTCACTGCCTCTGGGCCTCCCTTCTCCAGTCTGGAGGACCGGGGTGGCACCATGGTGGTCTAGGGCAGCAGCAGCCTGGGGTGGAGAGCCCCATGGCTGCCCTCAGACTGGCATGCAGGGGTAGAGAGGCACCATGTCTGGGGTAGTGAGTTTCTATTTTCATTTTTTCCTTTTCAATTTAATTTTTTACCCCGCAGACTACACCACAGGTGGTTCATTGTGGCTTACACAAGTTGCACACATGAAATACAATATAAAAACATAATAATATAATAGTACATGATAATATAAACAATACATAATAATATAAACAATATATTGTTAAATAAAGTTACATTTCCCCAAATTCATGGTTTTCTATGTTTGTTCTGGGAAAGGTGGGAGGTTTGGGGAAGTGGGGGTAGTAGAGAATGGCAGTGTATGGCATCATAATAAGCCACTTTGGGGCCTGGGAATTGGAATGTAAGAGAAGGGAGGGGGGGAGTATTTGATCGTCTTCAACACTGCAGTTGACCTCCAGCAGCAATTTAGCTTCTTCAAAAGCCTTCTCCACAATAGCGCGGGTGGCACTGAGCTGTTAACGAGATAAGGATGACCCAGTAAGCTTGAGATAGAGCCCCTAGTAATCTGTCCCTAATCATTATTAGTCTCGTGCTACTGTCAGGCTGTGTGAGCTCAGTTGTTTGGATAATGAAATGATAAACCTGATCCAGGTAACTAAACAATGGAAGCAACATCCAAGCACATCACTGTGAGCTGTGGATGTGAGAAACCGGGAGGAGAGACGTTGCAAAGACTGATGGATTTTGCTTTGAATGTTTACGTTTGCTTTAAATGTTCACTGTAGATGCTAATTCAGCATTCTGTGCATAGCAAATTATAAAGGCAGGCCCTGGACATCCATCCAGAGTCATAGGAGACCATAAAAAAGAAACAGCTGGCGTGGCTGCTTCCTCCCATAGTTTGCTGAGAGTTATGGCAGGCTGTGGGATACTGGAAAGGGGGGAGGAAGGAGCCCCACGCCTGCCCACCTGTTAGGCTTGTTGGGCTAAACCTGTGAGGGCTGCCCATGCGCACAAGAGCTACATGTATGGGCTGGCCGTTTATTAGCGTTACATGATAAAATGTTTATTTATTTATTTAATTTACATTTCTATCTCGTCCTTCCTGCCAAAGGTGGCTCGATGCTGCTTTCAATAGTAAAATACCAAAAATATCCATAAAACGTAAGTACAACAACATAAAACACCCCCAACCCTTTTCCACCCTAACCCCCCACCACCAACTCACCTGTTACCCCCACAACTCCCCCCGTAACCGAGCCCCCACTGCCAAACACCCTAATTAATAAGATAATTGTACACTGCCTCCTAAAGGCACTCAAGCCTGGACATAAACAAGCCTACTGGGCGAGGGAGTTCCACAACCGCAGAACAGTGGCTGAGAACACTCTCCTCATTGTGGAGGGTGAGGCCAAGTTAAAAACCAATGTAGCCCCCTCACCTTTGGGGACTACCAAGTGCTTAGCCTGCACTTGCAGTGAGACTGCTACTAGGGGACACAGAGAATAACTGAGCAGAAGTTGAGGTTTAAAAAGTGCATAAGAATCGATGCAAGAGAGGGATATGATTGACAGCCAAGGGGAGAGAACTTGGAACTGTTGCCGGGGCAGGAGGGATTTTATTCCAGGGGGAAGGGGGAGAAGGAGAGAGTACGAGGTGAGGAGGAAGGGACAAGGGGAAAAAGATTTTCCGGTGGGAGTGAGGGGGTCAGGGGAGTGTGGGTCAAGACTCAGGAGAGCAAGGCCAGATAGAGCAAGGGGAGTTTTCGCTGCCAAGGAACTTGGGGCAGTCAGAAGAGACCAGAGCTCTCACCGAAGCTACCCATGAGGGAAGAGTGAAGGCTCCAGTGAGCTGCCAGCTTGCTGAACAAACCCATAGACAGGATACTCAGTCAGCAGCCTGGCTGACGGGGGATCAGAGGGAAGTAAGTAAGTCTGAGGATTCAAAACTCCAGGTACCAGAGGGATGGATTGGAAGGTCAGCTGGCAGGGCGGCCAGCAGGGCATTCATCCAGGCAGCACAGCCCAGCTTCAACCAGGCCGGCGGAGGGAAAGCCCACCGGCCTGAGGGGTCTCCTTATCCCATAACCTTATTACTGTTACCCTGGCAGAAAGCTCCTAGAGGCCTCAGCCTGCACACTAACTGGCCCAGCCCAGCACTATAGGGGAGAGGGAGTGCAGGGTCCCCAGAGAATCTGTTGGGGGAACAGGGGAACTTGAAGTATTTTCAACCTGCCTTGCGAGGTTTATTTTATGTTTAGAATAAACCTGTTGTTTAACTTGTTAGCCTGTCTTATGTGTGAGTGTTTCAATGGGGGGGGGTCTCTAAGCTAGTCCTAGGCATTCCCACCACAGGGCCCTGGCCTGTGCAGTGTGGGGGTGGGGTGGGGTGGGTGTAAGCCCGCCCCTTTCCTCATCAGGATCGCCATAGTCCTGTATGCACCCTGGGTGGAGGTACTACACTTTGGCGCCAAATCAGGAGAGCAAGCCCATGAACCCAGGCACTCTATTCCTTGGACCCCCTCCCCAGGAGACATAGACATGAGGGGGTAGCTGAGGGGGTGTTACAATAGTATTTCCAGATGGGTATCCCCAGCTCACTGCAGAGGCCGCAATGAGACATGATAGGCCAGGTGATCTGCAAGATAAGGGGATCCCAAGACATTTAGGGCTTTAAAGGTCAAAACAGCACCATGAATTGTGCCTGGAAGACAATAGGCAACCAGTGCAGATTTTGGAGCACCAATGTTATGTGCACCCAGTTACCTGTCCTGTAGGAGCCAGGCCACCACATTCTGCACCAGCTGAAGCTTCTGAACAATCATAAATGGCACCCCCATGCAGAGTGCATTGCAGTAGTTTAGCCTTGCGGTAGTGAAGGCATGGATGATAGTCACCATATCCGAATCAGAAAGGAAAGGCCACAGTCTTCTCACCAGATGGAGCTGGTAAAAAGCACTCCCGGCCACCACTGCCACCTGAGATTCCAGGCACAGCAGCAGGTCCAGAAGCACACCAAGGCCTTGAACCTGAGTGACCAGGGGGCCCCAGAGTGACCCCATCAATAACAAGGGTTGCAGTTATTGTGACCAAACTGGTCCAATATAACTGGCCCAAATCACAAGGCCGACCGACCATCATCACCTCAGTCTTGTCAGGGTTTAACCTCAGTTGATTCACCCTTATCCAGTCCACCACAGCAGTCAGGCAACAGGTAAGCATCAAGACTGCAGGACCTGGGTCGGATGAAAAAGAGAGGTAGATCTGTGTGTCATCAGCATACTGATGACTGTATGAAAGCTTCAGAGTGAGTATGGTGCAGTGGATAAGGTGCTGGACTTGGACCCGGGAAGCCAGGGTTTAAATCTTGTCCTAGCCATAAACTCACTGGGTGGCCTTGGGTAAGTCACAACTTCTCAGCCTCAGTTCCCCATCTGTAGAAATGAGAATGAATGTGTGTGTGTCTGTGTCTCCCTGTGTTCCCTCACCCTTGTTAATCTTAGACTGTAAGCCCACTGGACAGGGACCTGTCACCAAAATCTGTGACTGTAAAGTGCTGCGTACTCCTGGTAGCGCTATAGAAATTATAAGTAGTAGTAGTAGACACCTCACTCCAAACCTTTGAATGATCTCACCCAGCACCTTCATGTACACCTTGAAGAAGAGTGGGGACAAGATGGAACAGCGGGATCCCACAAGGGAGATCACGGGGTGATGACAAGCAATTGTCCATCACCACCTGCTGAAACCTCCCCAGCAGCAAGGAGCAAAACCACTTGAGCAGTCTCAACCAGTCCTGTCAGGTCCTGCAGTTGAGTCAACACCACCTCGTGATCAACCGTGTCAAAACTTCATCCCCCCTCTTATTTAACATCTATATGCAGCCATTAGGGGAGATCGTGAGAGGGTTTCAGGGCATGCAGTGTCATCAGTATGCTGATGACACTCAGCTCTACCTCTCTTTTTCCATCGACCCAGGCCATGCAGTCTCTTTATTTTCCCAGTGCCTGTCAGCTGTGGGGGCTTGGATGAGGTTGAGCCATCTGAAGCTGAATCCTGACAAGACGGAGGTGATGTTGGTGGGNCTCTTTATTTTCCCAGTGCCTGTCAGCTGTGGGGGCTTGGATGAGGTTGAGCCATCTGAAGCTGAATCCTGACAAGACGGAGGTGATGTTAGTGGGCGAGGGCCTGGGAGTGGTTGAATCTCCTCTTGTGGGGTGTGGGGGTTCGACCTCCCATGGTCTCTCAAGTGCGGAGTCTGGGTGTGCTCCTTGATTCACGGCTCAGCTTAGAATCTCAGGTTGTGGCCATGGCGGGAAGTGCGTTTCGGCAGTTACATCTTGTCTGGCGGCTTCGGACGTATCTCTCAGATTCTGACCTCACCACTGTCATCCATGCCTTCATCACTTCGAGGCTGGATTACTGCAACACGCTCTACGTGGGGCTGCCTGAGAAACTGGTCCGGAGGCTGCCACTGGTGCAGAATGTCACGGCCCGTCTCCTTACAGGGACGGGCCGCAGGGAGCATATGACACCTGTGCTCCGGGCTCTGCACTGGCTGTCTATAAGGCACCGGGCTAGGTTCAAGGTGCTGGTTTTGACCTTTAAAGCCCTTCACGGCCTGGGCCCTGCCTATCTGTGGGATCACCTCACTCCCCATGTGCCCGTGAAACCCTTGAGATCGTCCGTGGGGGTCTTTTTGGAGGTTCCCCAGGTGAGACGGTTGGCCACTGATGTGAGATCTTTTTCAGTGGCTGCCCCTGTGCTGTGGAATTCACTCCCGGAGGAGGCTCGGTTGGCCCCCACTCTCCTGTCGTTTCGACGGTTATGTAAGACATGGCTATTCCACCAGGCTTTTGGAGAGGGGGTGGGGGAGGTGGGGTTTGGGAGGGAGGGTGTATTTTTATTACTTGTTTTAAAATGTGTAGATTTATTTTTAAATGTTTTATTGTTGAATTTTTGCTTTGTTTTTGTACATGTTGTTCGCTGCCCCGAGCTGCCTTTGGGCAGGAGGGGCTGGATATATGTTTTGAATAAATAAATAAATATAAAAGCCGCTGATACATCTAAAAGGATCAACAGAGTGGAGTTCCCTTTGTAGATCGCCAAGCGAAGATCATCAATCAAGGCCACAAGTGCAGTTTCCATTAGAGATGTGCGAATGCGATTCGGATGTTCGGAGTTTGGGATGAACTCGACCTGTTCGGATGACCAAACCGAACATCCGAACTGAACATTCGAATGGCCGAACAGTTCGGAAAAGTTTGGATGAGTTCAGGGGCGGGAAAAACATGTCTAGGCAGGAAAAAGGTGTCTGGAAGGGGGAGGCAGCTGAGGAACAGACTTCCTGGCACCAGGGGTGGAGACCAGGGGTGGTTTCAGGGCCAAATGATACTGATACAGAATTATGTTTTTTGATTTTGGGATTGGTATTGGTATCGATAGCGCTATTTTTGGATGTTCGCCCGAATTCGGCCAAACCGAACTCCGCCGAACAGAACAACTGAACCCAAACTCGGATTTCGAACCGAATGACCAAATGTCCAAACATCCGAACCACGTTCTGTCCGCATATCCCTAGTCTCCATACCATGCCCAGGACAAAAGCCAGATTGAAAGGGTTCCAGGAATTCAATATCATCCAGATGGACTTGAAGCTGATGTGCCACCACCCGCTCAATAACCTTGTCTAAAAAGGGAAGGTTTGAGACAGGCCGAGAGCTGGCACAGAAGTCAGGTCTGTTTTTTAAACAGTTGTGGGGAAGCCATGAGTGAGCTGGAGATTTTTTTTAATAAAAATCAAAATATCAAATTATACATTTTAAATGATCCATTTATAAATGTATATGAATATATAAATGTATAAATAAACATTTAAATAATATAGAAATATATAAACAATAGAGAAATGTATAAGTAAATATTGAAATATAATTATATAAATATAGGTTCCAAATTATAAAATATCAGATGCTTGATAGACCCTGTATATCACATTACATTGCCATGTTGCAAAATACTGAATACATCAAGCATTTATCTAAATAGAAGAAAGGAGGCTTTATGTGCTGCTATACATCCACATCAACCTTGCTAGGTCATCCTTGAAATATAAACACTTCACATTCCTATGCAAAGAAAAAGAAGAATGGATCCATTGGCTGTAGTTCTGTGCAGAGAAGTGTTGTGGTGTCATGACCTGCATCAGTTCCAAGGCTCTATCAACAGTCTACTCAGGGCAAACACTGCATAGGCAGTACAAAATAGAGACAGAGGGTGAGGGGTAAGAAACTACTGTGTCCGCTTGACTGACAAAGCTGTCCTATCCTCCTCACCCTTTAAAAAAAAAAAAAGCTTTTTGAAAAGTAACTTTAAATCTATAAACTGGAAGAAACAAACACATTCTCTTGCATAGGCATAGGCAGTGACCTTCATCTTGCCTTTTCTGTATCTCAAGTGGTAGTTTTGAAGGAAGAAGGACTTTGCATATTGCATACTATTTATATATGAGGATTGTTTGGCTGCAGAATTAAGCAGTGTGGCTGGGTAGTTAAATTTTGGGGCATGTGAAGCGTCCTGGGTTCTATTCTGCAATGTGCCATTGTGTCACATCTCTGGGTAAAAACAGACATGTGGGTGGCGCAGCGGTTCTCCTACCCGGGGCAGGAAACCACAGCTGACACAGCCTGGGTCAGGGAGGGACATTGAACTAACATGCCCATGGCCAGGGAGCCATCCTGCCACCTGCATGGCCCCAGTAGGGTGGGGATCTAAACAAATGTGTGGACAACTATCTCCGCTGTGCCCTGCCCCCAGCGCCCTGTCCCCAATGCATGATGGACAGCTGTGGTGACCAGCCATGGTGCTTAGCTATGAGTCAAGTATGGTGGGGCTGAATACATGTACTAGGCTGCATTGGCCTGCATGGGTGGCTCTTAGCCCAGGCTGTATCTTCCGATATTTTCCAAGGATGTAGCCCAGGTTAGCTGCTTACCCGCCCTGGGACAATCTCAGGCTAAAATCTGGTGGTGCATAAACAGATGTGCTGGTGGGTCCCGGGTCAGAGCGGGCCAAAGCGGACCATCACATCTGGTGTTAGCCTATGTTTGCTTCTTTAGATAACTAAGGATAAGTTATTGGAATATAGGTTCATTGATGGCTATTAGCCAAGTAGGTTTGAGGGATGTAAGTTCTTACTGTTGGGGGCTGGAACAAGAGGGAATGGATTGCTCATTGTGACCTGTTGGGTACTTTTCCCAAGAGAAAGAGATTGGCCACTGTCAGAGGCAGGATGCTGGGCTTGATGGACCATTGGTCTGACCCAGTATGGCACTACTTATGTTCTAATGTTCTTATGGGTGTGTGAAGTGGAGTGTGTGCACTGCATCCCATCCCATACATTAGCCTATAATCTTGGACTCCCAAAGTTATACCAAATATTTCCTCAGTATTCTCTCTGTAGTGATTAGTAGTAGTGGAACCAGAGGTTATGGATGCCCTGACTTGTCTGGGTTTTATGGAATCAATTTCAATTGGTGTTGTCTGCTGATGCTGGGGATGTGCTTGGGGCGGTTAGAGGCACATCTTGTGAACTAGATCAATGCCCGTCCTATTAAAGCCAGCCGGGAGACACTGGGGTTGTTCCTGGCTGCAGTAGTCAATGTCTCCTTTCGGTAGGGCAGAGTTCCATGTTCCCTTAAGGAAGCTGTGGTGAAATCTCTGCTTAAGAAACCATCCATTGACGTTGACTCCCTGGACAGTCTCTAAACTTCCCTTTTTAGGGAAGGTTATTGAATGGGCAGAGGCTCTTTCTTGAATGGTTCCGCTCTTTCTCGGCCAGAAGAACACAGTGGCTGGTGCTGGGGGACCACTTTTCATCTCACATGTGGAGTTCCGCAAGGTTCCGTTCTGTCCCCACTCCTGTTCAACGTGTATATGCAGCCTTTGGGAAAGATCATGATGGGGTTTGGGGTCCGGTGTCATGACACCCAACTCAGTCTCTCATTTTCATCTGACCGAGACCCGGTCATCTTGGTGCTTACTCGGTGTTTGGCGGCTGTGGGGGACTGGCTGAGGATGAGCTGTCTGAAGATGAATCCTGACAAGATGGAGGTGATGCTGGTAGGTGGGACTGGGGGGCACTGGGAGTATGTGAAGGATCATTGATGGGATTCACCCTTCCTTGGTTCCCCAGGTTCGGAGGCTTGGCATGGTCCTTGATTCGCAGCTCCACCTAGATGCTCAGGTGGCAGCTGTGGCAAGGAGCACTTTTTGCCAGTTACATCTAGTGTGGCAGCTTCGGAAGTATGTCTAAGGCTCTGACCTTGTCACCATCATCCACCATGTCTTCATCACCTCAATATTAGACTATTTTAACACACTCTATGTGGGGCTACCCTTGGTGACAGTTCAGAGGCTACAGCTAGTGCAAAATGCAGCGGCCCACCTTACAGGGGTAGGCCACCATGAACATAGAATACTGGTGCTTCACTGGCGGCACTGACTACTTATAGTCTACTAGGCCCAATACAAGGTGTTGGTTTTGACCTCTAAAGCCCTATACGGCCTAGGCCCCACCTACCTGCAGGACCACCTCATCCCTTTGATACTGGATTGGCCCCTGCGGTCATCTGGGAGTGCCCTTCATAAAGTTCCCCAAGTTTGTTGGGTGGGAATGATGGAAAGGGCGTTCTTGGTGCCACTCCAAGACTGTAGAACTCACTCCTGGTGGAGTTTCACCTGTCCCAGATATCTCCTGTTACTGAAGGCAGTGTAAGACTGCCTGGCTAATTTGCCAGGCATTGGGCGAGGGAGTGGGTGGGTGTGAGTAGGGTGAAGTATTTTTTAGTAGACTAACTGTTTATTGTTGATTAGTTTTATTTGTTGTGTATGATTTTATTGTTTTAATCTTATTTAAAATTTGTGAGCCTCCCCGAGGTGCCATAAAGTGGGATGGGGTGGGATATTAAGTTATATTATAAATAAAATAAATAAAATATTTCAGTGAAGGTCAGGGATGAGCAGGAATGTCCAAGTGACCTCCTGACACTATAAAATAATATGTAGGGATGTGCGAACAGAGCTTGGTTCGGGTTCAGTCATTTGGTTTGGTCTGGTTCAGTCGCGTTCAGTTCGGTTCAGGCATTCGGAAAAAGGTATTGCGAGATCCCGTGATTGTGCCGGAAACCAGAAATTCGAATGCGTGCAGAGCTTGTGCGGGGAGAGAGCATTTGTGTGTGTCTGACTGGCTGTTTGGTTCATGTGTTTTGGCTGTTTGTGTGTTTGGTTTGGCTGTGTTGTTTTGGCTGGTTGGTGAGTGTTGGTGGGTGACTGTTGGAGTGTCTGTTGTTTAAAAAAAACAAAAAAACAAGAAGACTGTTGTCCTAATTAAATGCTGGGGGGCCAAGGTGGTGCTCCCGGAGCCGGTGGTGGAGGAGGAGGCGGTCGCTACCCCAGCCCTTGGACCTTCAGTGGTGGTGGTCCCGGAGCCAGTGGTGGAGGAGCAAGTGGGCACAGGAGGTGCTGCCAGGTCTGTAAACGTTTTTTTTTACTTTGAGGACAAGAAAGGCTCTATTCGTTAGAGCAAGCTCACTGGCGTGCGGGTGGGTGCGTGGGTGGTGGGCATCAGTCAGGCACAAACCATGGGCATCAGCAGGCGACAGCAGATGTCTGCCACATAGCGAGAGGGTACTGTAGTGTGGGGGGCTCTTCCAGCAGTCAGGCACAAGTATAAGCAGCACCCGCACCCAAACGTGCCTGCCAGCCATCCCTAGCAAGGGTCTCCACTCTCTAGTTGCCATCCCTACCTAGCACCCCCAAATAAGGGCAGGATTTGCACATGATAGACAGGGTCTCTCCATTTGCCATCCCTAGCACCCAAAGTAGGGCATGATTAATTGCAGGTGCCAGCCAGGGTCTCTCCATTGCCATCCCTCCCCAGCACCCAAAGAAGGGGTGGATTTGCAAATGCCAGTCGGCCAGGATCTCCCCATTTCTATTCCTCCCTAGCACCCAAAGGAGGGAGGACAAGAGGCATCATCATAAATCCATGATATTACTTAGGTGTTCTTTATGTGTTCCTGTTTCAGAGAGGGTGAGTATTTGGAACCCTCAGATGCCAGTGCCAGGGGGAGGTACAGGACAAGGACACCAAGGCTGAGGTCACCAGTGCTGGGCGGACATGGTCCGATGTCTGGTGGTGGTACGTGAGGCATGAAGATGGCTCCTCAGAATGCAAGGTAAGGCACGGGGGCTGGAACAACAGGGGATGGATTGCCCTATGACCTGTTAGGAAGTCCCCTGCAGAGAGAGATTGGCCACCCACCCTCTTATGGAGACAGAATTCAGGCAGGGCTTAACAGATCATTGGGCTGACACAGTATGGCACTTCTTATGTTCCTATCTTTTTATGTTCTTTAGGTCTGCCATAAGAAGTTCTGGAAGAAGCGTGAGGGAACCACATCAGGGCTGATAGCCCACAGTGAAAAGCTTCATGGACTGATGGTGAGGCAGGCGCAGCAGCAGCAGGACTCTGGCATCGTGGTCGTGGTGGAGCATCCTCATTGCCAGAAGAAGGGGGGAAGGCACAGCAGAAGAAACACCATGTAAGCCCTGCCCCCTCCTCCAGCTCAGATGTGGAGTCCCCCAGGCCCCGGGAGTCTGCAGCAGCAAGGGCCTTTAGGGCCGAGGTGGAGAAGCCCACCTGGGACTTGGTGGCCGGCCTGCAGCAGACAGCAACCACCATGGAGAACCATCTGGTGAAACAGTTCCAGGCACTTGAGGTGGAGAAAAAGAAGGTGGAGGCGTATGCCCAGTACGTCTCTGCCGAGATGGAACGCCTGGAACTGTACCACCAGTCGGTCTCCAGGAGGCATGCAGCCATGGCAGGGGCCATGGACTTCACCTTGGCCCATGGATACGATATGCCGGAGCACAGAGTGCCCACCCCTCAGTCCTGTCCTGCACCCCTTTTGCCTTTCCCTCAGGTTCTGGGGGACAGGCCCAAAGTGAAGTAGGCTTGCTAGACCGTTTTCTTTTATATGTTTGGTTTGGGTTTTATACTGTGTGTTGATGTTATTGTTCTTTAAAAATTGTTTATAAAGGTTGTATTTGTTGTTACAAGCTTTCTTTCAGCTTTCCAATCTTTTATCCTTCTGTGCTGAAGTTCTGGGAGGTGGCAGAATCTCATACAGCTAGTCGATCCCTACCAGCTGCACCTGACTGGCACCTCCACATGTAGCATAGGTAAGGTATTACCCCCAAAGATGTGCCAAAAAAAGGGTCTCAACTTGCAGACAGCCCTCCAGGAGGGGCAGGGCTTGTGTGTGTGTGTGTGTGTGTGTGTGTGTGTGTGTGTGTGTGTGTGTGTGTGTGCCAGAGAGACAGGTTCCTTAGCAGTGGGCAGCAAGTGGTGGGTGCTGGTGGTCAGGCGGGCTTATTTTCAGCAGCTTTAGTGGACATCCACGGGTGGGTGCTGAGGAGTAGGCTGGGAGGGGGGCAGGCTGGCGTGTGGGCAGGGCACCGGGCTTCTGGATGCAGTGGAATGGAATGACAGTCCCCAGTGACTGGAATGATGGTCCCAGAATCTCATTGATGGTTCCTGGGACAGGCGGGCATGACTGATTCAGGTACAGTGGATTGATAGCCTATGGGAGCTGAATGATGTCCCTAGAAGTAGTGCATGGTTGGGCACACTTCAATCAATCGTGCGATCGGTAGGTATAGAAACGGACACAGGCAGGCACATAATACGTTCCACGTTTTGTTATATTTCATCTCATTCTGGTAGGTTTGCTGTTGCTGCATGTGGCATCGGGCAGAGATGGGAGTTCTTCCTGGTTCTGGCATGTGGCAGCTTGAGCTGGCCTCCCCTCCACTCCATCTCTCTCATTCTAGTGAGGAGCCTCTCTCTCTCCCCCTCTCTCTCTGGCCAAATAGTGCAGGTGACATAATGGGTAAGATCATGTCTGTCTCTCCTTCTAGCATTGGGGAGACTTTTTCTCTCTCTCTTTCTCTCTCTCTCTCTCTCTCTCTTGGCAGCAACCTGGGGGGCGGGTAGACAGGCAACTTGGCATGAGAAGCAGGAAGGCAGAACCCTTGGCACAGACAGCATATAGACGTGGGGGGCCATTGGCAGCAGCAGCAGACAGTGGCTTACCGGGGTACAGAAAACCCTTGGCACAGACAGTATATAGGCTTGGGTGCCATTGGCACTAGCAGCAGAAGACAGTGGTTGCCAGGGTACAGAACCCTTGGCACAGACAGAATATAGGCCTGGGGGCCATTGGCAGCAGCAACAGACATCGGTTGCCAGGGCAGGGAGGCGGCGTGGCATGAGTAGCAGTCAGGCAGACTGAGACAGGGGTTGAACTTTGCAACCTGGGCGCGCAGGCAGGCAGGCAGTGTGGCATGAGAGGCAGTAGGGCAAGTGGGCTTGGGCAGGCTTTGAGCTAGGCAACCTGGGTGGGCAGACAGGCACATTGGCATTGGAGGCAGGAAGGCGGACTAAGGCATGCTTTGAGCTTGGCGGCAAGGTGGGCGGGCGGGCGGGCAGGCAGACAGCATGGCATGAGAAGCAGTAGGGCAGGCAGGCTAGGACATTGGTAGCAGGGCACTAAGATAGGTTATCAAAGACTGTGCAGCGTGAGAGAGTGAGAGCCAGTCAGTGTCACATAGGCGGACTGAGATCGTGTAGCCATAGGCAGGCTGCCAGGCTTACAGTTTCCCAATGCCACCCTGTGTCATCAGGTCAGTCAGATAAGGTGGCCGAGGCCACCTAGTATGAGAGAGGGGAGACAGGGCAGGCGCCAGGCATTGGGACGGAGGGACAGCCTCTCATCAGCACAGCAGTAGTAGCCCTAGCTCAGATTGAGGAGGAGGAGCCCCGTCCCAAGACTGTCCCTGGCATGGGATGGTGTGTGCCACTGCACCATCACTCCTTGTCCAGGGGCAGCTTGGGGAATCCCAGCAGTGGAAGGTTCACCATAATGAACAGCAACTGCTCCACCAACTTGGCCCCCAGTCTCAAGCAGTGAGGGAGCAATGTCCCCCGCCGTTGAGAACACCCACTCGCTGGGGACACTGGTTGGTGGGCAGGACAATAATCCCCATGCCACTTTGGACAGGGCCGGCCACACTTCGGTATTTCCTACCCAGTAGGCCAAGGGATCGCTGCTTGGATCAATACATGGCTCCTCATCCAGGTAGGTCTCGACTGCTGCTGAGGCACCATTGTACTCCCTCTCGTAGCTGTCTCGTAGGCCCCATGCTCCCCAGAGTGGGCTGCACAGAGGAGGAGCTGCTGGCAGTAGGGGTGCTGCTGGTGCTGCCAATCCTGCTGCTGCTGGTGCTGCTTCTACCACTAGGCCTGGAGGCAGACATAGACCCCGCTGACTGAAAAGGGCAGCTGCTCCCACCATCCCCAGGTATGTCCTGCTGTGGCTGCTGCTGCTGCCGGCACAAACTCTCCAGAGCCTGCTCTGCCTTCTGGACCCTCCCCACAGGATCATCCTTCGAGAGGCCATAGACTTCTGACCTGCATGCCATGCTGCCCTTGACCCTGGGGTCCAGCATTCTTCCCAAAACATATTCCCCCCACAGCAGGAGTTCTTCAAAACTCACCTTCGGGCCTGTCTTGAGCTTCTGCACCAGCCCAACCACCTCAGCCCCCAGCTTCTTGCCCCGAGGGCCGCAATCCTACCCCTGCAGAATCTCCTCCTCTGTGGACCAGAGGGGTCACCTGGCTGATTGTGGCCGTGGAGCAGCTTATGTTCTGCCCCATACCAGCTCCTCCATTGTGGGCTGAAGCTGCTGGTGAGGCTGCTGCTCCTGCTTCTCCCCCCTAGCAGCGATACTGCTCCTGCTGCTAGAGGCAGCCGCTGGAGCAGGATGGTTGCCCAATGACTGGCCGCTAGGGTTGCCCAATGACTGACTGCTACAGTCTACTGACCCTGCCTGCCCATGTAGCATTGAAGCACTGTGGCATGATTTCAGGTGCCTTAACATAGCGGTTGTGCCAAGGTTAGTGAGCACCTGCTCACGCTTCACCACCTTTTTGCACAAAGTGCACCGCACCTCCCACGGATCTTCCGCCTGCACCACCTTAAAATGCTCCCAGACCTATGATTTTTTTGCCCCTCCTGCCTTCTGGGCCCGCATTGGGTGATGCACTCCTGAGAGGGGCAGGACATGATGGCACTGGCAGTGGGGACACAGCTCGTGGAAGGACAGCCATCACCTCAGCAGCACCAGATACAGAGACCTCCTCCACATAAATCTCTGCATCGCTGTCTCCATTCCCAAACAGAGTGATGGAGGCTGCTGGACTCCCCATGCTGCTCCCACTCTGAGCAGCACTCTCCCCCTGCCCCCTATAGCTGCTGTTGCTGCTGCTGCTGCTCCAACGCTCCCTTCTTCCATTGCCTGGGGATCAGGTCCTGCCTCTAGCAGCCGGGGTGAGATCGATCAGCCCTGGACTGCTTTCGGGGTATGCCTCTATAATAATGGGGGAGTCGGGGGACAATGGTGACCCCTGAGGAGCTTCAGCCACTGTATCGCCTGCACTTGCAGCCGCAGATGGGACAGCCACAGCCTCTTGCACTGCAGGTGTTCCACAGCCCTGCGTGGCAGTGGAGAACACTGCCAAGAGGTGACGCCTAATCCCTGGCCCCAAGTGTCACTGGGAGCACTAGTGCCAGTAGTGCTGGGAGAGGAAGACCCACAATCAGGCCTGCGCAGCTTGGGGCGTGGTGATGGGCTGCTGCTTCTGTCTGCTGGCATTCTGCTGGCATGGCTCTTGCCACCTCTGTCATGTGCCTCATTGCCTGGCTTGCGGGCAGAAGACTGGTCTCGCCCTCTCCTACCTCCCTTCTCCATTTATCCCACCCAAAGAATGCACAAATGTTTTATAAAAAAATAAAATAAATTCTTTAAATTTTTTTTATCTAATAGTATATATATCTATATTACACTAAATTTAACTGCTATTAACTATCTAACTATTATAAAACCAATGGAACTAAATAATGGAATATCTAACACCTAGTCCTACAAACACACTCTAAAACTGAATCACTGATCTCTATAAACTATAACTATGGAACTAAATAATGGAATATCTAACACCTAGTCCTACAAACACACTCTAAAACTGAATAACTGATCTCTGTAAACTATAACTATGCTAACTTAACTTTAATAACTAATAACTAACTCCTACCTACCTAACTAATATAATCTCTCTCTAGATATATATACAATATTACACAGAGATGGGGGGGGGGACACAGACAGCTCACAACAACACAGGGAGGGGTACAAAAATGGAAATAAAACCTAAATAAAGCTAATCCTACTTTAATAAATTAAAAAACAGGAGAAGGGAATGAGGGTTGTAATATGGAGGGAGAGGAAGAGGGAAAGGAATGGATTCAATGAAGGGGAGAGGAAGAACACAGGGAGGGCTAAAAAATAAAAATAACGCCTAAATCTATCTAATATAATCTAAATAAATGATGATATGGAGGTGGATTTGTGGGATGGGTGAAATAGGAGGAGGATGGCAATAGATTGGGAGATAAAATGCTAGGGGAGAGAGCTTTCTGAAACACCTGCTGTCAGGAACAGTGACTAGCTCAGAAGGTGATGGGAAGGCGGGAGGGCAATGAGTTTTGTTACTTGCTGTGCCCGCCTCACAGCAAGCCCCATTGGTTCCGTGCAGCCAATCACAGCCTGTGAAGCCAGTGGTCTGAGGAGAAAAGGGCTGTTGATTGGGCAGGCTCATTGGCTGCTACTCCAAGCCTCTCCACCCCTTCCAGTCACGTTTTTCCCGTCCAAACCCATCTTAACTCAACCAAACGTTACTGAACCGTTCGGTCGTTCGGATCGAGTTCGGTTCAGACGTTTGGTTCAGTCATCCGAACAGATCGAGTTCAGTCTGAACGCCGAACACCCAAACCGCGTTCGCACATCCCTAATAATATGGCCTTTTAAAGGACTGAATTTGTCTTCTCCCACACAATCTTGTGGGGGGGGAAGGTGGTTATCCATGTCACACCTTAGAGCAAACAGGCTGCAGGGGTGCTGGCAGGGACTTGTCCCCTCCCCCTTTCTGCCATGTGATAGGAAAAGGAGGGTGAAGCTCAGGAGGATCAGCAGAGGAACGGCAGGCCAAGCTGGAGCGACACCCATATAGGGATTTTGTGGGGAAATGCAGGCAGGTTATGCCTGCAAAAGGCATATAACCAGCCACTGCCAGTAGGAAGTTTGCCTGGCATGATGGCTGACTCCAGGATGCATAAGCTGTCCACGGAGATGTCTGGGGAATGGTGGGCTTGGAGCAGAGGAGGCAGGAGTGCAAGCTGGGTTTGACTCACTAACTTCAGATGAGAGAGAGCAGAGGCGGTGCCGGATGGCTTTGGCTGACTGGGGGTGCATTACATTGGCCAGGGAGTATTCCTCTCTCTTTCCCTCCTCCCCTCTCCGCCCCTCCCTTCGCTCCTTGTCAGGGTGTTTAAACACTGCAGTCAGCACAGACTGGGAATAGTCTGCTACACTGCACACACATCCTCCTATTGCTTGGAAGGCTTTTTCACCTCCTCCCCTTCCTTCTGCTCAGCCAGTGTGAGATTTTGGCAGCCTAGTCCACATTGCCTTCCTCAATAAAGAAGTTTGGTGGTGGCAAGCTCCTTCTTTTGAGTGTAAATCTGGGTAGAATTGTCTTGGTTGCCCATCAAGAAGTTTAATTTATTCTGGAGTTAGAATTAATTCTGGAGTTAGGCAGGGTTACCTGTTGGCACCCTTCCTTTTTTCTTTTTACTAATGATCTGGCTGGCTTAATTAGCAGGATTTGTCAGATCTCCCCAAGATTGCTGATAGGTCCTTAGCTATTTTAATGTATGCAGATGATGTACTTTTGATATCCCAGACCCAACAGGATCTCCAGAGTAGCTTGAATCAACTGCACCATTACGGTATTGACAACAATATAACTGCTAATCTGTTGAAGTCGTAAGTGATCTGTTTCGGACGTACCCGAGCCAGGCATAAGTGGTCTCTAGGTGGGCACTGGATGCCTCAGGTATCAAAGTATGTTTATTTAGAAGTCTGTTTTTCTGCTACAGGCACTTGGACAGCACATAAAGAAAATCTGACAAGAAAAGCCAATAGCTCAAGTGATTTTGAGACTTTATAGATCATCAAAGAACCCAAATGTATTGTCTGTGATCGAGGTCTTTAAAGCAAAATTTCTGGCCCAGATCTTATATGGGTCGGAAATTTGCTTTCCCTGTCATTCCAAGGAAACTAAAGTGGTTCAAAATACATTTATCAGAGGTATTTTGAGGATATCTAATTGTACCACAATATCTATGTTGCAGACTGAAACAGGGCTTCATCCACTGATTGTCTTGGCTAAAATGAAGGCCTTGTGTTATTGGGACAAAATTCAACATTTGGAACCATCACAATTGCCCTATAAACGTTGGGTGGAACAATTACAGCATGAGGGGAGTAACAAATATTGGTGGTGGAAATATTTCCAAGATCTTGCTCAGAACTGGATTCTCCCCTGATTTTTTGCCTAGCCTTTAATAGAGGGTATTTCCTGAATGACATAAAACAGAGGCTTCTGGATATTTCAGTCCAAGCTGTCAAAAGTTGCTGCAACAAAGATAGCCACCTGGTATCCCTCTATCATAACACTTTTTCATCTGAATCATATCTCCTACAATTATCGGATTTTCAACTTCTAGAATGCTGACCTTAGTCCATTTTCAATCGTTTGACTCTGTGGTTACCAGTGGCAGGGCTGAAAAGGTTGATTATTGTAACAGACTCTACTCTTGTTTTTTAGATGAAGTGGAGACATTGGAACATATATTGTTTTCTTGCCCTTGTTATGAAGATATAAGAACTTGCTGGATGACCCCCTTATTTGAGGGGAAATTTCTTCTTATCCAGTTACATAAGATTATATATTTTGCTGGTCTCTAAGGACATAGCAGTACAGAAATCTGTAGCTCTTTTTTTTCTGTGTTCCGTATGAAAAAGCATCTTCTCTGAGTTTTCTGTTTATGCTCAATTTATTTATTGATTTATTTATTTCAGGATATTTTATCCCGCACCCTCCTGCACAATAGCAGCTCGGGGTGGCGTGCAACAATTGTTCCAATAAAACCCACAAAAACAAAATACCAACTAAAAATTATTAAAACCATAAAATACTAAAAGAGTGGAAATCAAATCAAATCCCACCCCTATTTAATTTAATCAAATGTTAGATGTAATTAATAATTACCTATTTTTTTTGTATCTATATAATGGTAAATAACTGAAATAAACTCCTCCTCCTGCTTCAGTACCTCCCCCTCCCCCTTCCCCCTCTCTCCTCACATCCTTCCCTCCTGCCTCTCTCGAGGAAATCTCCGCTCTTCTCTCTTCATCCAACCCCTCCACCTGCCCCTTGACCCAATCCCCTCCCACCTCCTAACCTCTATTGCTCCCATTGTCGCCCCCCCACTTCTACATGTCATCAATCTCTCCCTTTCCACAGGTTCCTTCCCCTCGGCCTTCAAGCATGCCACTGTCTCCCTCATCCTCAAAAAGCCCACCCTGGACCCATCTGACCCCTCTAGTTACCAGCCAGTCTCCCTCCTTCCCTTTGTCTCAAAGCTTCTGGAACGTGACGTCTACTCCCACTGCCTGGACCTCCTCTCTGGCAACTCCTCCCTGGACCCTCTCCAATCCAGCTTCTGCCCTTGCACACTACTGAAGCTGCCCTGGTTAAGATCACCAATGATCTACTTGTAACTAAATCTAAGTGCCTCTATTCCATTCTTGTCCTCCTTGACCTCTCTTATGCCTTTGACATTGTCGACCACTTGCTTTTATTGGACTGGTCATCCTCCTACCTCTCTGACCGCTCCTTTAAAGTCTCGCTCCTCGAGTCAAACTCCTCCTCCCTCCCCCTCTCGGTTGGGGTCCCCCAAGGCTCTGTCCTTGACCCTCTCCTCTTCTCTATTTACACCCTGTTCCTTGGCAAAAGTATTGCCTCCCACAGATTCCAATATCATCTCTACGATGATGACACCCAACTCTATCTTTCTACCCACTCTCTCTGCTCTTCTGTCCACTCATGCCTCATCAACTGCCTCTCTGATATCTCTGCCTGGATGTCCCGACATCAACTCAAGCTCAACATGGCCAAGACCAAACTCCTAATTTTTTCTCCCTCCCCTTCCTCTCCCTTTAACCTGCCCATCTGCATCGATGGAGTCACCATTCGTCCTGTTCTCCAAGCCCGTAGCTTGGGCTTCATCTTTGACACACACCTGTCTTTTAAACCTTACATTGACTCTGTTGCCAAATCCTGCTGATTTGCCCTTCATAACATTGCTCGGATCCGCCCCTTTCTCTCTACCTCCTCGGCCAAAACCCTTGTTCATGCCATGGTTATCTCTCGCCTTGATTACTGTAACTTCCTCCTTGCTGGCCTCCCTCACTCTCACCTGTCCCCCCTTATCGCAATCCAAAACTCTGCTGCCAAGGTCATTCATGCTGCCCGTCGCTTCGACCATGTGCAGCCTCTCCTCTTCTCTCTTCACTGGCTCCCCCTATCTGAATGTATCCTGTTTAAACTCCTGGTATTCACGTTCAAAACACTCCACAACCAAGCTCCCCCTTACCTCTTGGACCTAATCTCCCAACGCACTCCTGCACGCGCTCTCCGCTCTTCCTCTGTCCCCTCCCTCACTCTCCCTCATTTCTCCTGCTCATCTAACTGTCTTTGACCCTTCTCCCTCACTGCCCCCCATGCCTGGAACTCCCTCCCTACCCACATCCGCCTTGCCCCCTCCGCTCCTTCAAATCCCTCCTCAAGACCCACTTTTTCCTCGCCACCTTTCCCAATGCCTGCTAGTCGTTCCCCATAAACTTACTGTCTGTCCTCTTCTTCAGACTGCTGCAACCAACCTGATTGTAACCAAGCCAAGCAAACGCACCTGAGACTTAGCATCCGCTTGAATGTTTGTTTGTCTTCTCCCCTGTCTCTCCCACTGTCCCCTCTCCCTGTCTCCCCCTCCTTGTCTTTTAGATTGTAAGCCACAGGCAGGGACCGAGTCTATTTCTATGTTCTGTACAGCGCCAGGTACATGACCAGCACTATATACATGTTTATAATAATAATAATAATAATAATAATAATAATAATCTGAACTATATTTATATTCTCAGGGAGACTTACAATAAATACATAAAATACAAATGTAAAATAAATAATTAAAACCCCACCTCAGTCCATTTTTGCCCATTGAATGCCCAGCCAAATAAAAAGGTCTTGTTCTGCCTCTGGCAGACATTCAAACTAAGGCTCAGGTGAACCTCCAAGTGAAGAGAGTTCCAAAACTGTGGGGTAGCTAGCTACTGAGAATGCCTGTGTGTGGGCCTGAGTCATATGAAATGAGATTAGTAAGTGTGGAATTCCAGAAAAGACTTACCCATGGGGGGTGGGGGTAAGTTCCCCTTGGGAGAAAAGATGATCTCATGGTGGGTTCGATGGTCCAAGGCTGATCAGAGAGGCACTGGGTAATATATTACATTATGAGTCAGACAATCTGTGTACCTGCACAGTCAAGGCAGCAAGGAGGTGCAATGTGGCACACTCCCAATTCGGCGGCCCCCTATCATAGCACAAGCCAGGTTTCCCACTCACAGACATCAATTTATTGCAGTTGGGAGGCAATACATTACAGCCAGGGAATCCTACAAGGTTTTTAGCTGGGTTCCATTCTTTTAAATGAGAACAGCCCCATAGGAAGCTGCTGCCAGTTGAAGAATAGGATAATTGGGCAGTGGACATAAGACAAGCAGGACTCTTCTGCTCACACATCCAACCACTGACAACCCAGTAGGGGTAAACATCCCCCTGGTGTGCAAAAGTTATTGGGGGCCATGTGAGTGGGTTTATTTGCCGTTTTTCTTTGGACTCCTTTAACGTGTTCCTGGATTACTTGTTCCAGGTTGAGACAGGCTGAAATGCTGAAGCTTGTTTGGATTTGGGGACACTGGGCAGTGGACACATCCAGATGGACCAACTGGGTTTCACAGATTGGTCTAAACTCCAGAGTGGAAAATTTTTGGAAACAAAAGAATGGCATAGGTTGGGCCCAACTCAAACCAAGGGTATTGGAGTTGAAGGCAAGGGTTCATACAGGCATAATAGTCTTGAACCTGGAAAAAAAACCACAATAGTGGGGTAGGATTACGGGTTTATACTTGTCTATTGTAAGTATATAATACTTATAATAAGTAGTATAATTATATTATATTGTATTGTATTTGTATTTATTTTAATATAATTATAAGTAATATAATCTAATTATTATTACAATTAGATAGGTGTGGCAATGATTACGGGAAGTCTTGCCAGGGGTTTTGGTTAGTGTTTACCCAGCTCTGTCAAAGGCAGGGGTTAAGGAGAAAGGTTAATCTGCATCAGGTAGTCAGAGCTAGTAATAGGGTAACCAGGGAGATAAAGCAATTTACTTAGTAGAATGGATGTGTTTGTCTAGAGCACAGAGATATCAGCTGCCTGAAGCCTGAGCTGTAACAAAAGTGTGTGTGGGGGGGTTTAATTTGTCTCAGTGCAGGAGGGAATCCTATTGGATCAATTGAAAAGGGTTGCTGGAGAAGCTGTGTACTGGCAGTCTGGGGATTCAAGGTTTTATGCCAGGGGCAGGCATGCCAAGCATAAGCTGACTGCTCTGGTGGTGCTAGTTCAGTGCCCAGGGAAAAAGAAAGCTCGTGGGAATGGAACCGAATCTGGAATGGAACAGAACTTATGGAGCTTGAAGCACCTCCTTTTGAGGTGAAAGAAGGGGAAGGCAATCAGGGGCTAAGTAACCCAGGGCTTATCTCGCCCTGGGGGTGGGGGTGGTTGTGCTGCTAAGGAGTATCAAGAGACTTCTGCACTCACCTAACTAGTTTTTGGTGGAGTTATTCTTGATTGACAGCACAAATGTAAAAGCTGGTATTTGTGAAATACTTGGCGCTCCTTGCTTACACATGGATAAGCACCAGAGAGCTGAGCTCTGATGTGTGGAGGCTTTCTCTCTTTAAAATGTCTTAACCTATGATTTTTTTAGGAGTGAATTTGTTTTTGGTTTAATTGTGAACAGAGTTTAAATAGAAATGGAGTAGCAAAGAAACAGCTCTGTGTGCAGCCACATGAGCTGCAAGAGTCCGATCCACACATGTCTCCGTGGTGGGCAATCACTGCCTCCACACTTTGGGCCCACAGGGAGAGCCAACCACATGGGCTGCTCCCCTGTGGCATTTCCCAGAGAAACTGACAAGCCCCGGCCGGAAGCACTGCAGAGCCCTGCTCTGAAACTGACACACCCCAGCTGGAGCGCTGCAAAGATGAGCTGAGGCTTCCCCCACACAGCACTCTGATAGGTGTTGTGGCCGGGAAGCCACTTTTGAAACTGACAAGCTCTGACTGAGTGTACTGTGGAGCTGGGGTTCACAGTGGTGCCAGATGAGGCCTGTCAATTTCAAAGGCTGCTTTCCAATCCCCACACATTCTCTGCAGCAGTTCCAGCCATGGCCTGTCACTTTCAAAGGCCAGCCAATGCGTTCAAGCAGCTTGTTCAGTCCCATTCGATGCCCAAACAGGGCCAGGTGAATTTGGGCACCCCAGATTCGCCATGGTGCCCGAATCTTTGGATGCCCTGCTGCAGCTCTGGTCTGGAGGGATGTTCTAAAGCCTAATGTTCTTGTTTACTAACATTGAGTAGGCCCTATTTTACTAGCAGATGTAACTTTTGGATCCATTCAACATCAAAATTCATAAAGGGAAGTATATGAAAGGCAAAATTGAGTTCCATAGCTGACTCCTGCTGTCTAAGTAAATTTTGAAAGATGTAATCACATTATAATCCTGTAATTCACTAATCCAGTGTTATGTTATTAATAACACTTTCACTTTGATCTTTACATGTAATTAAGCAAATTATGAATGTATCCATATCAGTAGTTATTTAATCTACCAGCAGCCAGTTGGGACTGTCAGCTATATACCTAAGTAGATTATGTAGTGCACTTTAGGCAAAGTCTATTGTGTTGGTATTAGCATAACATAACAACAATACAAACCCCTTTGTGTTGCAAATGTATCAAGGATACCAGCATGGTTTGCTAATGCTAATAAAAGGAGTCACTGGATTTTACACGGATTAAATTTGATGCTTTTTAATTGAAGGGACTGGTGGAAGATAGATGCATATCAGAAGTGGAAATTGGTCTGAATCAGGAAGTTCAAATCAGAAATTGTCAGGCAGTGAGACGGTTCCAACTTTAAGTGCACAATCCTAATCCCATTGATTTAAATGGTGTTAGGATTGTATGCTAAAAAAGAAATGCCTGATTTGTACATTTTAGGAGGGGAGAGAGGTCCTATGCTCTGCTGTTTTGGATTCGGTGTCTGTGTTTCAGTCCTCTGTTTAAAGAGGTGAGAAACATTCAGTCACTGAAGCATTGGACTATGTTGCCTAAAGAGGCTATGGAATCTCTAAACATGTAATTAAGCATATTGTAAATGTATCCATACCAATAGTTATTTATTCTACCAGCAAGAGGTAGAATTAAATAACTAACTATTATAATAACAGCAAAAATGTAGCAAGAGGACCAAATGTCTGCTAGCATGGATAAATGGTGATGTGAAAGAGGATGTTAGAGCCAAAAAGACAGCCTGTAAAAAATGGAAAGCTCTTCCTAATGAGGAAAATAGGAAAGAGCATAAGCACTGACAAATTAGATTTAAAATGTTTATAAGGCAGGCCAAGAGAGAATTTGATGAGCGACTTCCTAAAAAGGCAAAAGCTAATAAAAACCTTTTCAAGTACATCAGAAGCAAGAAGCCTGCTAGACTGCTTTTAGGTGAGTGGTGTGTCTCCTGCAGGAAAATCACGCACCTGATAAAAGTGCAGGGGTGTGTGGTTTTAGTTGAGACAATGCAAGCCTTATTGCCGCTCGTGCATTCCTTTAAGTCCGCAAATTAAATAACTCGATATCGAGGTATTAAAGGAATGTGCGAATTATAGAAGTTTATAAAATCTGAGTGGTGTGGCATGAGTAAATAGGGAATGGTTATTTACTCTCTCAAATACTACTAGAACTAGAGGACACCCCATGAAAGTAACAAGAAGCAGATTTAAAACAAATACAAATGTATTTTTTTCACTCAATGCACAATTAAGTTGTGTAATTTGCTGCCAGAAGATGTAATCAAGGCCAGTAGTATTAGCTGGGTTTAAAAAAGGACTGGACAGGTTTCTTGAGGATAGGTCCATTAACAGCTATTATCTGGGAAGGTTTGGGGGAATGTAACACCAGGAGCTGAGAGTGAACAACAGGGAAAGGATTGTTCCATTGTGACCTGTTGGATACTTCTTCCAAGTGACCAAGGTTGGCCACTGTTAGAGACAGGTGCTGTACCATTGGTCTGATCCAGTATGGCACTAACTTATGTTCTTATGATGTTTTCAAACATTGGTTGGACAAGCATCTCTCTATGATGTTGTAGGCATTATGGTATCCTGCATTGGATCAGTTAGATTAGATGACCCTTGTCATCCTTTCCAGTCCTACAGTTTTGTCATTCTAAGCAGTAAGGGTGTAGTGGATCCAGACCACAGCTGCTGGAATTCTAATTTAAACCCATAAGACCTGGATTCTTTTATGGGTGAGAATTGGATTTAGGCTTCCAAAAGTTCTCTCAGATGCAAAGTTTTAGTTCAGGGTCACCCTCCACCATTTGGCAACTGACCATAGTCTTCCATTTTCCTGCGCTCAACAGTTTATCCTTGCTCAAATCGAAAGGGGTGTTTATGGGAAAGTGCATATAAAGGAAAAGAATACTATGAAGAGAGGTCTGCATCTCTGTTATACAAGTCACCTTCTTCTGTTTACTTGACTTTCAAGTGGCATGTGAGGAAAGCTCAAGAAAGTTGAACCAAATGTTTTGACAGGAATTCAGCTACCTGTAGTCTGAGATGCAATACTTACAGGTGTGCCAGCAGAGCACATGGTATTTCCTTATTGACTTTAAAAGCCACCTACTAATTCAAGGAGACTCAGCAGGGGCTAGTAGCATTTATTTATTCACTGTACATTTGCTTTTACATAAACAATGTCAGTTTCCTCAGAAATGCTCATTATTCTGCTGTTTATAAATAGCTCATCAGGATGGATAACAGGTTGTTCACAGTTTTCTTATCCACTCACTGCTTCTAACATCAGAGCATGCATCTAACACATTTTCTTATCTGTGTTTATGGAACGAATCATGTGGAATTAATGAGTAAATCTTCCCCCAGTGTACCATGTCAAATAGCCGGGCAGGAGTTTGGACTCACAGGGATGAAAGGAAAGATCTCCCATGGGAGCCTTCCCCATAGTAGACTCCTAACCATAAAAGGCAGGAGGAGATGGAGAAGGACATCCCTTCTCCCCTCCTCCACCTTCTCCTCTGGTTTGGGTCCATAGGAGACAATACCCATCCTTAATTTTGGTTGCTTCACCAGCCCCATGCAGTGGTGGCAAAATATGAGAGAGGCTTGACTTGCAAATCTCATGTAGCTTTGGAGAATGTTTACCAAGAAGGCTGTGAGATAGAATCTTATTTCCACTGACTCTGCTTCATCTATTCCTCACCCCTTCAACCAACATTCTAATGTACACACTCATTAACATGGTCATATGATCTTATACAACACACTAAAACACTCTGTTCACACATTTACTTACTTAAGGTCTTGTCTACATATAGGTTTTGTGCTGATTTAAATAGTTAATCAGAACAAAATCAATGAATAGAATAGATTAACCCCTCATTCCTTGAAGTCCTCATGGCATACTACCACACACAAACTCTCAACTTACTTTCCACTCACATCCTCTCTATATAATCAAAGGTCTCTTCCCTCTTCCCCTCACTCCTACTGCACGTACATACATCTCAACATTTCGGTTTCTTCCATCCCTGCATCCCTATTGCAGAGCCCTAGTAATCTGGCTCTCAGTCATCTGGACACACCACTCATCCAGAGACGCTGCTTGTTCCTGGGATGAGTGAAACATGTGGATGATCTATTATTATTATTATTATTATTATTATTATTATTAATCGCTCCGGCGATGTACCTGGCACTTTACAGAGAATAAGATAGACATGGTCCCTGCCCGAGAGCTTACAAGGTGGCTTCAGAGGGAGAACATGGAACAGAATGGTGCTGCTGCTGGCTCTACTTTCTTCCTGCAGCCTCGTGGGCTCCTACCCTTCTTGGGTGCTTCCCGCTTCAGAAGCAGCGCATATGGTAAAGGGCAGGGGAATGGAGAGGAGCGAGCAGAATGGGAGCCCCTTCCCCTCCCCCAACTCATCTAGCCACCCATTCATCCAGATGATTTTCATCCTACCAAAATGTCTGGATGCTACAGTCTCAACTGTATTTCATTCTATGGAGACTCTTCATACTGGAGGAGCTCTTCACGGTTTGGGTTGGAGACATACTTGAAAAGAACAGCGAGCCTCTAAAAATGACTGAGGATCATGGAAATGAGATTGTCTGATTTGGGTGCCCTTCAACAGTTGGACCAACATTACTCCAGTGTTTTCTCAGGGTATTGAATGCACTACTAATTATTTTTTGGTGGAGGGCCAGCATGTACAAACTCCACCTCCCTCCTCCAATCAGCCCAGCTGAGGCAGGGTGGCACCACCTGTCAGGTTAGGTGTGGATATAGGCAAGGGTGGGGTAGGCAATGAGAAAACCCCTACCCAAGCTTAGGTGTGGTGGGAAGCACCACGTTGCCTAGTCATGTATTAAAGGCAATGACAAACATGGATCTTCAAGGTTCCTAGATTTTGTTTCAGACTGTTTATAGTCAAAAAGCAAACTAACAATATATAACTATGAATTGATGCCCTGAGGGGTTGTTTTAACTCGCTGGGCACTGCAAGTACTTGGTTATACCTATATTCTTATTTATGTTTTTATGTCTTTTTTTATCCTTTGTGATGGCTACGGTTTATACAAATAAATGTTTTAAATAGGAAAATGGTATTAAAGGCATCACCCAAGGAGCAAGCTCCAACAATCAAGACAGAAGCTGGTGGAATCCTTCCACAGGAGGATGGAGGTCCTGGAGCAGGCCATGCAAGCCCTCACTGTGACAAAGCTCCAACCCTCACAGCCACCAGTGTGAGGCGAGGAGGAAACAATAACCCCTGGACCATCCACTCCATGGTCATCCCCTGCGCAACCTCTGAGGGAACATCTGACCTCTTTATCGTGTGTGTTTGTACACTTCTACTGCAGGGGGGACATGTCCCCATGACGGGTGCTGCCTGGTAGAAGGTCATTGCATTTCAGCAGCATCAAACATGCCACAGAGAATTGGAAGGAATGGTGTGTGGGTCCTGTGGCCAACCCAGCAGAGGGCATCATCATGCCCAAGCCAGAAGCACGCCATAAACATGCTGGCCCAGGCCCCTCCAGAGTTACTCGGGATTGCAGGAAGCTAATGTATGGGTGAACCCCACAAACTAATGCTCCCATCCTTGCCAGGCAGTACCCTGTAGAGACAAGCCACCATCGTTGGCTGAGGAATATGCTGACATCTCTATGGGGGCCCATTTCCTCCAAGCCATGAGGGAGAAAATATGGAGAGATGAATATGTGGATGTATTTGCCCTCATGTTTTGTGATCCCAAATTTCCAGACCCAAATGTCAGGGAAGAGAGCAAGGAGAAGGAACAATTTAAGAGACCCAAGGTTGACCATAGTTGGGCCAATTGGTCTGCAGTCTATCAGTCTTCATCAGGGTCATCTTGCAGATGTTCCCTAAAAAGGGCCTCTGAGCTGGTCAAGTACCAAGACATAGTGAGTGGGGCCGTTGATACTGGCCACTCAGGTGCATGGCTTTGAAGCAATTAGAAACTCGGCATCTGTCACCCCAGGCTTGCGCTGCAATATTTATGCACAAGACCCTTGGTTAGAGTGTATGAACAACACATCCAGTGCATATAGAGTAGGCAGTGGCCACACCCTAGTTAAAGGGTGTGTGGTGCCAATGAATAATCCCTTTCATTCAGAGGGGCACCACAACCCTCGTGGGGTGCCACTTGCTGGGATTTCAATAGGTCAGGGAAATCTGCTCATCCTACCAATTCAAGCACATCTATTCCCATTGTTCTGGGAATCATGCTGCATGCAAATCAAGCAGCCGGGCGTCAAGAACAAGCAGCAAGAAAAACACCACCAGGGTGGTGCAGAGGGAGGTGCAAACAAGGGCCTCAATGTCGATGCACCATGAAGCACTGGATGAAATGTTTTGTGACTGCCTAGATTGGAGCGCCATGGACTATGTAATGTCAGGCTTTAGGAACGGATTTAGGATTCTGGCAAGGGGAGTTGAAAGTAAGGAAGTGAATGGCCAACCCTAAAACAGTTATTGGCCAGGAGCATTTGGTGCATGCCAAGCTCTAGAAGGAAATGAAGGAAGTAAGGATAGCGGGCCTCTTTGTACCACCACCAATGGCATATTTCCCCCTTGTAGGGATGGGTGAACGCGGTTCAGTAGTTCGGTGTTCGGCCCGAACTCGGCCTGTTCGGACTACCGAACATGACCACGAACCCAAACGCGAACATTCCGAATGGAACTGAACACCAAATGGTGAAATGATGAACATACCGAACATATCCGAACACTGAATGACGAAATGGCCGAACAGTTCATTCAGTTCGGATCGCGTTCGGTTGTGTTCGGGTGGCTAAAACGTGGTCTTCTGTCAGGTCACTGGAAGGCCAAATGTAGCAGGGAGGGGGAAGTCATTTGACTCAGCTAGGAGCAGACTTCCAGGCACCAGGGGTGGAGGGTGGAGAGTGGCTTGGAGTAGCAGCCAGCCTGATGAATCACCATCTCTTTTCGCCTCAGACCACTGGCTTGGCAGTCTATGATTGGCCACGGGCTAGGCTGCACGGAGCCAATGGGGCTGATTTGAGGCGGGCGCAGCAAGAAACAAAACTGTCTGCCTCCCCCCTTCCCAATACCTTCTGAGCTAGTCACTGTTTCTGAGCAGCAGGCGTTTCAGAAGGCTCCCTCACCCAGCATTTTCCAGCTCCCCAATCCATTGCCATCCTCCTCCTATTTCACCCATCCAACCCATCTACCCCCATATTCTCATTTATTTACATTAGCTTTGATAGATTTAGTTGTTATTTTTTGTTTTTATCCCTCCCTGTGTTCAATCTTCAATCTTCCTCCTTCCCTCCCCCCTCCATTGAATATTCCCTCCCCATTCCCTTCCCCTGTTTTTTTGATTCATTAGAGTAGTAGTATATTATTAATTTATAGATTGATTTAGGTTTCATTTCAGTTTTGTACCCCTCCTTGTCTTGTTTGTGATTGCCCCCCAACCCCCATCCCATATATTCATAGGTAGATAGATAGGATTAGGTCGATACATTTTTGTTTGAGTAGTTTAGTTTAAGGTTTACTGATAGAGTTTACTGTTTTCTGTGATTCAGCTTTAGGGTTTGTTGGAGTTATTCATAGCATTTAGAATACATTTATTAGTTAGGTAGTTAGTTAGTTATTAGTGTAGATATAGAGATATAAATATTTGATAAAAAAATTCAATAAAATTTTTTTAAAAAATTATATATTAAAAAACATTGTTTTTTTCGGGAGAAATGGAGAAGGGAAGGAGAGGCCGATCTGCTGCCCGTAGGGGAGGCAATGGGGCACGTCCCAGAGGCCGTGCACGAGGAGCAGCAGCAGGCAGCAGCAGTAGCCAGAGGCAGAGCGCCTCACCCCCTCCCAAAATCAGGAGGCCTGCTTTAGGGGCCCAGGGTGCTCTGCAACGTCTCCTGGCAGTGCCCTCCACTGACACTCAGGGCACTGGAAGGCCTGCAGGACTTGAGGCTCAGGCTGCTGCATCTGTGTCTGCTGTGCGTGGTGATGGAGCAGGAGCTGGGGCTGCTTCTTCTACCGATGTTCCTCCAGGGCCACCAATGTCCCCCACAGTCGAGGAAATCCCCAGTAGCCCAGAGCTGGTGGATCCCACCCCGGCTGCTAGAGGCAGGGCCCGATCCCCGGGCAATGCCAGTACTAGGGACTGGGAGAGGAGGAGTGGCAGCAGCGGCAGCTGCAGCAGCACTAGCAGCCACAGAGGGGGGCACAGGGAGAGTGCCAGCAGCATGGCGGGCACGGGCAGTCTACCCTCCGGGTCCCAGTACTCCCCTTCTGGGGACATCGCCATGATCGCTGGGGACAGTGAGGAAGAGGCAGCAGTCAGTGACACTAGTGCCGCAGAGGATATCTATGTCCATGAGGCAATGTCTGACCCTCCTCCTCCCAGAGCTGCATCACCACCAGTGCCACAAAGTTCTCCCTCTCCCAGCAGCACTGGCAGCAGCACGTCTGCCGGGGCGGGCAAGAAGGCAGCAGGAGGGGGAAAAACATCCACTGTCTGGGAGCATTTTAAGCAGGTGAGGGCAGATGATCCCAGAGAGGTGCAGTGCACGCTGTGCCAAAAGGTGGTGAAGCGTGGGCGGGCGCTTGCCAACCTTGGCACAACTGCAATGGCCAGGCACCTGAAGGCATGCCACAGTGCTGTGTTGCTGAGCGGGAAGGCAGGCGAAGTGGATGCCAGCGGGTTCCCGACTCCAGCGGCCAGTCGCCCGGCCCATTCAGCGGGCCAGCGTTCTGCAGCTACTGCTGCTGCCTCTACCAGCAGCAGGAGCATTATGGGGGCAGAAAAACTGCAGGAGCCTCCCCAGCAGCACCGCCAGTCCACCATGGAGGAGATGGGGTGGGGCGATGTGTCGAGGCCATCGGCAGGGCGCCGTGGCACAGGCTTCCAGGAAAAAGGCAAGCGCCTGGTTGCCGAGATGATTGCCCTGGATGGCCAGCCCTTCTCCATTGTGGAGGACAAGGGCTTCCAGCGTCTGCTTGCGTTCCTGGCTCCCAACTTTAAGCTTCCTTCCCGCTCCGCCCTGAGTCGGACTGTGGTCCCACAGTTATATAGGGCTTTGAAGGAGCGGGTGAGGGAGCAGCTTGCAGGGGCTGGGGGGGCAACGGTCCACTTCACCACGGACCTGTGGTCCTCCAGGAACGCCCAGCATGCCTACCTGGCAGTGACTGCACACTGGTGGCAGGACGCAAAGGCAGTGCTTGGCAGTGGCAGGAGGGGACCTGAAGCAGGGTATAGGTGGGCCCTGCTTCAGTCCCAAGTTATGGACAGCTCCCACACCGCAAGGAAGGTAGAGGCAGCCCTGACCACCATGGTGAGGGAGTGGCTCACGCCAGGCGTGGCCTTCACCAAGGGGTGTGTGGTCACGGACAACGCGGCCAATATGCTTAAGGCAGTCCGTGACGGGGGGTTCACGAGTATCCCTTGCGCCGCACACACCCTCCACCTGGTGGTGAAGGACGCTCTGGGCTTGGGTGATAAAGGCATTGGGCCAGGCACCCTTAGCTCCCTGGTCGAGCGGGGGAGGAAGCTGGCGGGCTTCTTCAACCGCAGCGTGAAGGGCAGCGAACTCCTCCGGGAGAAGCAGGCTGAGCAAGGGTCCCCGGTGCACACCCTGATCCAGGATGTCTCCACCCGGTGGAACTCCACCTTCCTGATGCTGGAGCGGCTTCTTGAACAGAAAGCCGCCCTGCATCAGGTGGAACTGGAGACAGACATCGAGTCACCTCCAGGGTACAACAGGGAGGAATGGGATATTATATCCCAAACCGTCTCTGTCCTGAGACCATTCCTGGCCGTCACGGAGACACTGAGCAGCTCCACTGCCACCCTCAGCCAGGTGACCCCGCTGGTGCATAGTCTCCACAGCAGCCTGGATGAGATTCTTGGGGCGGTGGGGCGGGATCGTGGCCCTCAGGGCAGGAGAATGTGCGACGAGGCGATGGAGCTAGCCGACAAGTTGAAGGCGGGCCTGAGCGCTCGCTTTGGTGACCTCCTGCGCCGGGACGAATATGTCCTGGCAACCATGCTGGACCCCAGGATCAAGGGCAGCATGGCACGGGAAAGTGCGCACTATGGCCTCCAGAAGGGGATGCTGGTCGATAAGGTCAGGCAGGCAGAGCGGGCCATGCAGCGGGATGCCCCTGGGGATGGTGGGAGTAGGAGCAGCGACCCTCAGCCATCTGGGTCTATCCCTGCCTCCAGCAGCAGCAGGACCCTTACTGCCAGCAGCTCCTCCTCTGTTCTGTCCACTCAGGGGAGCATGGGGACCAGCAGCACAAAAGGGCAAGCAGCGTGGCTGAGGGCAGTGGGGCAGGTGGTGCCCACCCAGAGCTACCGGAGGGAGTATGATGGCGCCTCAGCAGCAGTGGAGACCTATCTGGAGGAGGAGCCTTGCATAGAACCCGGCAGCGATCCCTTGGCCTACTGGGCCAGCAAGGCCCAAGTGTGGCCGGCCCTGTCCAAAGTGGCCAAGGGATTCCTGTCCTGCCCACCAACCAGTGTCCCCAGCGAGAGGGTGTTCTCCATCGCGGGGGACATATGTTCCCCGCACCGCCTGAGACTGGGGGCCAAGTTGGTGGAGCAGTTGCTCTTTCTCAAGGTGAACCTTCCGCTGCTGGGATTCCCGGAGCTGCCCCTGGACAAAGAGTGATGGTGCAGTGGCACACGCCATCCATCCCATGCCAGGGGCAGTCGTGGGACAGGGCTCCTCCTCCTCCATCCAGGGCTCGGCTGCTAATAGTACTGTGCTGCTGAGGTGCTGTCCCTCCGTCCCAATGCTTGCACCCACCCTGCCTCTCTCTCTTTGCCTCTCTCTCTCTCTCTCTCTCTCTTACTAGACGGCCTAGGCCGCCTTATCTGACTGACCTCATGATGCAGGCTGGGCCTAGGAAACAAACAAACAAACTGTAAGTCTGCCACCCGGCCTATGACTACCCAATTCCTCGTGGGGCAGAAGCTGAAGGACAAACCCTCTCCCCTTTCCACAAAGAAAAAGAACAGCTTTCTGGGAAATCACAGTGGGCATCCCCAACCCAGCCCCGCTCTCTCATTCCTCGTGAGGAATCTAAAGGGAGAGCTGTTGCAAGTAGCAGACGCTGCCACTTTAGCCCCACAGCACCCTCCATGTCGGGACCCACTCGCAGGGGGGGGCTGTGGCAAAGTACAAGCGGCCCCCCTCCCCAAAAGCCTACTCCTCCACGGATCCCGGCTGAAGCTGGCTGCTGAAAATAAAAGCCCCTCCGACCACCGGTGCCCGCCACCTCCCGACCCCTGCCAAGGAGCCTATCTCTCTTTCTCTCTGTCTTACCCACCCACAGAAACACCAGCAGCCCTGCACCTCCTGGGGGCTTTCTGCTAGTTGAGACCCTTCTGCTGGCACCGCACATCTTTGGGTTACTACGCTACTTGAGGTGGCATGTGCTGCTGGAAGGGATCTAGTAGCTGACTGTATGAGAATTATGCCACCCACCTGCCAGCCAGAACTTCAGCAAATAGGGAGGGATAAAAGAGAGAAATGGTACGAAGCTCGTAACAATAAAATTTAACAATTTACTTAACACTTAACACTATACTTAACAAAATACTAACAAACCTTAACAAAATACTTAACACTATAAACAGGAAAACAGAACAACAACAAAAGCAACATTTCAAACAAAAGCAAACATGAAAAGGAAACTTACAAAACACAACCTAAGAGTCTCTGTCTCTGCTACGTCGGCCACTTAAGTTGGCCTGTCAGTGCCCCCCCCTGTTTGGGGAAAAGGCAGGAGGATTTCTGGCGGCTGGCAGTCCAGAGGGCAGGCAGCCACCGCGGAGGGGTCCGCCGCGCCGCTCTTCATGGCGTCATGCCACCTGGAGAGTGCCTGGTGGTAGACCCGCAGGCGTTGCTGCTCCGCGGCCACATACTGGCCGTAGGCCACCACCCGCCGCTTCTCGGAGCGCACCGCCCGCAGCTCCTCCAGCAGGCACTTCTCCAGGTCGGCGGTGGAGCGGTCGACCTCCTCCTTGTGCCGACGCGATGAGCGACGCAGCCGCTCGCTGACTTCCCTTGCGTATGCGCGGTCTTCATCGCTGGCATCGGGGTTCGCGGCGGCGGTGAGGCTAGAGGCAGAGGGAGGGGAAGGGCGTGTATGCCTCCTTTTTCGGGAGGCCTTCCCCCCCCTTTGCAGGCGCGGTGGCTCCACAGGAGCTGCAGCAGCAGCTTCAGCTGCGCCGGCGGAGTCCTCCTCCTCCTCGCCTGCCCGCCTCACCCGGATGTCGTGGGTCCGCTCAATGTGGGTGAGCAGCCCAGATGTTGTGCCCTCCCTCTGGCGCCGGAAGGCTTTATTGCAGATCTAGAAAGAGCAGAAAAAGAAAGGAACATTAGCATTATTATATTATTAGCATTTCTATAGCACCAGCGATGTACCTGGGGCTTTACAAAAAAATAAGATAGACACGGTCCCTGCCCGAGAGCGTACAATCTAAAGATCTGTCTTTATGGTCTGTCTAAATGGTCTGTCTCTGTCAAGCCCTGCCTGCATTCTGTCTCCACGAGTGGGTGGACTGGGTGGCCATCCAATCTGTCCTTGCAGGGGACTTTCATTCCTAACAGGTCAGAGGGTAATCCAACGGGTGCTGCTGCTGCTGCTCCTTCCAACACTGCCTCTGCTCTGTTCCCTGGGGTCTGTGCCTCAGCAATCCAATGGGTGCTGCTGCTGCTCCTACCAATTATGCCTCTGCTCAGCTCACTCACTGTACCAAGGGCTCTGTGCATGAGCAATCCAATGGGTGCTACTGGGCGGCCACATGATTCACCACTGGGCAAGGCTTGACCAATTCGCAGTATAGCTTGTTCAGATCTAGAGAGTATGTTGCAGTGAAGCCTTCAATGTCCAGCCAAGCAGGAGTGCCTGATACTGAGCCCTGGCTGGACCTCTGCTGCTCCCCCAACCATGCCAGGTAGCCTGGGTCGATCCACAGGAGCAGAGCCGGATGTCCCTGGGCCAAGTTATGGATTTTCAAGGGTCAGTTTTCAGTCGCAGGGGGGGCTGTGGCGAAGTACAAGTGGTCCCCTCCCCAAAAGCCTACTCCTCTGCACCCACCCACGAATCCAGGTTGAAGCTGGCTGCTGAAAATAAAAGCGCCTCCGACCCCCACCTCCCAATGCCAGGGATGCCTGCTGCTGAGGAGCCTGTCTCTCCTCTCTCTTGCACACCTACCCACACAAACACACAAGCCCTGCACCTCCCGTGATTTCTGTACTTCTGTGTCACTATCAAGTTTCTCTTCGCAAACTGTGGACCTGACCTACCATCTGCAGAACTCCTGAAGTATGTACTTCTTGAGTTTTCACTCACAGGGTGGGCTGTGGTGAAGTACAAGCAGACCCCCTCCCCAAAAGCCTACTCCTCTGCACCTACCCGCGGATCCCAGCTGAAGCTGGCTGCTGAAAATAAAAGCCCCTCTAACCCCCACCTCCCAACGCCAGGGCTGCCTGCTGCCGAGGAGCCTGTCTCTCCTCTCTCTTGCACACCTACCCACACAAACACACAGGCCCTGCACCTCCCATGATTTCTGTACTTCTGTGTCACTATCAAGTTTCTCTTCCTAAACTGTGGACCTGACCTACCATCTGAAGAACTCTTGAAGTATGTGCTTCTTGAGTTTTCACTTACAGGGGGGGCTGTGGTGAAGTACAAGCAGACCCCCTCCCCAAAAGCCTACTCCTCTGCACCCACCCGCAGATCCCGGCTGAAGCTGGCTGCTGAAAATAAAAGCACCTCCGACCACCGGTGCCCGCCACCTTCCGACCCCTGCCAAGGAGCCTATCTCTCGTTCTCTTACCCACCCACAGAAACACCAGCAGCCCTGCACCTCCTGGGGGCTTTCTGCTAGTTGAGACCCTTCTGCTGGCACTGCACAACTTTGGGTTACTACGCTACTTGAGGTGGCATGTGCTGCTGGAAGGGATCTAGTAGCTGACTGTATGAGATTCTGCCACCTGCCAGCCAGAACTTCAGCAAATAGGGAGGGATAAAAGAGAGAAATGATACGAAGCTCGTAACAATAAAATTTAAAACTTTACTTAAAACTATTTACACAAAAAATAACGGAAAACAGAACAACAACAGCAACATTTCAAACAAAAGCAAACATG
>QEPC01005822.1:9510835-9557068 GCA_003113815.1 Sphenodon punctatus
TAGGGGATGCTAGATAGTGCAACTAGAAAGCTGCCCCTGCCCCCTGGCTGGCACGTGTAAATCCTGCCATCCCAGGGGTGTTAGGGGATGCTAGATAGTGCAACTAGAAAGCTGCCCCTGGCTGGCACACTCTAACTAAAATACTAATACAGCCTTTCTTGTCTTAAAATTTAAAAAAAAGGTTTACAAACCTGGCAGGAATCACAGTAGAGCCCCCCGCTTCCTTCCCGTCTGAGGAGGAAGACAGTGCTACGGGAGGGGCAGGGGCAGTGTCAGCCACCAGTTCCTCCTCCTCCTCCACCGGCAAATGTGCCCCCAGCCAGAGGATGCTGCCACCAGGAAAAGTTTTCTTCATTTTTTTTCCCACAAAACCCACAGTCCACACCAACGGTCACCCGCAACACACACCAACCCACCCAAACACACAGCACAGCCAAAACCAACACAATCGCAACCAAAACACACGAACAAGCAGCCACTAACACAAACACACACCCTCTCACCTCACTCACACACCACGCACACGAATTTCTGGTTTCCGCCGTGATTTCTGGCTTCCCGCGATTTCGCGATATTTCTGGCCGAACGGCCGAACGCGAACGCACGATCCACCCGAACACCGAACGACCGAAGGCGAACGCGAATGAACAGAATGGCCAAACACGAACGCGCGATCTGCCCGAATGGTCGAACATGAACACGCGAACCAAACGCGGCCGAACCGAACGGCCGACCACAAACACGCGATCCGCCTGAACGGCTGAACACGAACACGAACACATGAACCGAACGTGGCCGAACGGAACGGCTGAACATGAACCGCGATCTGTTTGCCCATGCCTACCCCCTTGAGGATAGTGCCCTAGAAGGCAGCAGGTGAGTTCTGCCTCATCCATCATCTATCCTCCTACCCTAAGGAGGAATCGGTCAATGACACCATACCAGAAGAACTCTGTTCAGCCTAGTATGAGTCATTTTACAAGGTATTTGAACTAGCCAGGAACTGTGGCCACAGAGCATTATTGGCGAAATGCAACATCAAGTCAGCCTTTCTCCTGCTGCCAGTGCACGCAGCCTATTTTGAGCTGTTAGGTTTCCTATTCCAATGTAAACTTTACTATGAAAAAGAAATGCTGATGGGTCATTCCATCTCTTGCGCAAGCTTTGAAAAATTCTGCTCTTTGGTTTGGTGGTCCAGCAAAGGACTCAGTCCCAGCACATCATCCACTATGTTGATGACTTCCTGTTCTTGGGCAGGACTGGGATAAGTGAGTGTGAAGATCTCCTGCATATGTTCCATTCCATTGTGCAGAAACTGGGGGTCCACCTAGCCCTAGAAAAAAACATCATCCTAGTCACCTCCTTGACCTTTCTGGGGATAGAACTGGACACTGTTCAGGGGCTATTCCACCTTTCTGGTGACAAATCTCATGCATTATGATCTGCATTGGAGGCGTGCATAGCAGCAAAAAATATGGTTAGCAGCTGCAGTCCCTATTGTACTCACTAAATTTCACGCATCGGGTAGTGGCACTGGGCTGGGCCTTCCTGTCCCAGCTCTACGCCAAGAGATCAGATCTCCCCCACCACTACCACAACTGGGTAACAGTTGAAATGAGGGAGGATCGCAAGACATGGTACAGGTTTCTGGACAATTACAATGGTGTCAGCTTCTGGAGGAGGAAGCTACTGCTGGAGGCGGAGCTCCAAATCCAGTCTGACACCACACGTGGTCTCAGCTTTGGCATATATTTCAGAAGCAAGTGGTGTGCAGCCCCTTGACCTCCCAAATGGACTGAATGGGGTATAATCAGGGACCTCACCCTTCTCAATTTCCCCCCCATAGTGCTTGCTGTCCCCCTCTGGGACGAGGCATTAGCTAATCAGCCTGTATTATTTTGGTATGACAACCTGGTGGCTGTACATGTAATAAATTCCATGTCACTGAAATCCGCCTCGTACAGCGCCCAAAATTGAACATCCTATTTGTATGCAAGTATGTCCGTGGAATTAAAAAAGGAATAGCCAATGCCCTCTCACCTCCAAATGGATCTGTTGACACTGGAAGCCTGTGAGGAGCCGAAGGATATGCTGCAGGACATCTGGACCCTTGGATGCTAGAATTGTACCAAACGGTGCAGGATTCATTGGCTGACAGCACCAGGGTGGTTTATGAGAGGGCTTTGATGGAATTCCAGCAGTTCAGAACACTTAAGGGTTGGGATTCACAGTTTCCCATCCCTGAGTCACAAGCATTACAGTTTGCCATGTCACTGCACCACAAGGGCCTGACGCCTGGTGCTTACCAGCATTGACCTGTGCCAGTAACTTGGCAGGCCAGCCACCCCCAGATGGCAATTTCTTCAACTGCAGAGAATGGTAGAGATTAGGGCTGTACCAAATAGTACTTCTGGGTACTCAGGACGGTTTCTGAATTTCCGGGTACTTGGTCTGAGTACTCAGCAATACTTCGGAACTTTTTCCGAGGACCCAGAATTTGGAACTCGGAATTCCAGACCTCAGAAATACTCAATACTCAGAACTTCAGAACAATACTGTACCCACAGCATGGCCCACCATTGGCAGTGAGTGCACCCATTTTAAAATCATTATGCCAACTGAGCAGTGCACAGGAAAGCAGGCTAGCAAGCATGGGACATTTGCTGAAGAAAAATACAACCCCACAAAACAGTGCAACTGCATGCAGAAATCCCACCAAAAGCCAGCCAGCTCAGCAGACAAAATTATAACACCCGCAAGAAAGAAATCAGATATTCATACACACACACCCAAGGGCACCCTCTTATTTTTTTAAAAAGGCATGGCATTGGTGTGGTGTGGTGCTGGTAACTTGAATAGCCCAGACAAGGGGAAATAGAGTCAGGCAGAGAGATCCCTCTGCCTCTGATTTTTTAAAAAAAAAATATCATGGCATTGTGCAGAATGCGGTGGCCTGTCTTCTCATGGGAATGGGCTACTGAGAGTACATAACACCAGTGCTTTGTTGTCTGCACTGTCTGCCTGTCACCTTCCGGGCCTGATTCAAGGTGTTTCTGCTTACCTATAAGGCCCTACATGGTCTGGGCCCCACCTACCTGTGGGACTGCCTCACTCCCTGAGTTCTGGAATGGCCACTACAGTTGGCCTTTTTGAAGGTTTCCTGTGTTTGACAACAGACCACATTGGAGAGGACGTTCTCGGTCACCATGCCTTGGATGTGGAACGCCCTCCCAGAGGAGGCTCATTTGGCCCAGTACCTTCCCTCCTTCAGGCGTCAATGTAAACCCTGGTTGTTCCTCCAGGTGTTTGGTGAGAGAGACTGGCAGGGGGAGGGATGGTGTTGTGGGGGGATTGCTGTTTTTATAGAATTTTTAGGGTTTTATGTTATATTTTACTCTGTGTTTTTATATTGTATGCCACCCTGTGCTGCCTTGGCAGGAGGGGGTGAGATAGTAAATCTTTTAATAAAGAAATAAATAAATAAAATTAAATGTAACCTCCACCCCCCCCAGCATTGGCCGTATGGACAGGACAGGCCAACCCATGCCAGGACAGGGCAGGCACCCCTCCCACCGATTACTTACAGATCAGCAGTGTAGCACACAGCCAAATTCACCAAAGACAATGGAAAATGACTCTGCAGACACTTATGTTTTGTCCTTCCAGTCAATCAAAACTTGCCATCTTGCTTGACAAGCCAATCAAAACTTGCCATTTAGCTTACCATCACTCAACTGTCCCCTCCCACACCCGCTCCTACCAAATATGGCACTAAGTTTCATTTCCTAGCTCTAAGAAGCTCAACTCCAGCCACGTGTGCAGTGGCACCAGTATTCAACGAAGGCTTCCGAAGTTTTCCAGGGAATGACCTTGGTCCTCCGAACTTCAAAACTGGAAATTCTGAACCAACAACCAGAATCCTGGGTGAATACCAAATTTTTCTGAGAACCGAGTTTCAGCACTGGTAGAGAGCTGCTTCTGGGAGCATGGTAGGAGAGACGACCCCAGGCAACCCATCACTCCTGCCATGCTAGGTCAAATAGTTTCCAAACTCCCCCAAGTCTGCTACAATGTTGGTGAAGCCATCTTGTTTGAAGCAGCCTTAAGCTAGATTTTTACAGGGCTTTCCATATCAGCGAGTTGGTCATAGAGTCCCTCAGGTCTCATGAATATAGAGCCATTGCCATTTAGGACATTGAGTTTCAGGGCACTTTCCTCTGTATACTTCTCTGGCACTCCAAGACAGATTAGAGGGGAACCGGCTAAGTGGTGAAATTGTATCAAGCAGGATTCCCTGAGCTATGCTCACCGGCAGGAGTCTGCAAGTATTTGGAGATTTGCCCCAGGGTGTCGGGTCAATTGCTCATGCACACTGATGGCATGTGCCTTACCAGATACCAGTTCCTAGCAGTTCTCAGGGAATGCATCCTCCAGCTCAACCTTCCACACGAGAGTTAATTTTGCAGTGAGGTGGTAGGTCATGTTCATTTTGCAATGAGGTGGCGAGCTTTGCATCAGCAAATAGGATTACCGGAGTCTTGCATTCACAGTATAGGGAGATGGCGATCTGTGGCCTTTCATTCTTATATTTGTGGGCTTACCGTGTAGGGTTCCTGTCATTGTAGACACGGGTTTTAACTGTTGTTATTGTTCATCGGTTCCAGGACCAGCAGCTGTGGGACCTCATAAATTGATCTGGATAGTAGGTCACAGTTTAGTACGCTGGGCTGTCAAGGCAGAGAGCAGATCCCACTGGGCCATGCAGCTTGGACTTTTGTCTGGAAATACAGAAAGGGCATGCGATGGGAATAGCTAATGTTGCTATTCCACTCAACCATGTCAGACTGGCATGCTGATGTAATTATAGGTCACCTAGGAGAGAAAAATTTGCCAGTGGCAATGCGTTTGGATGGTAAGGATAAAACGGGATTGGTTAAATGCAATTAACCTCCATCCCCTGACTTAGGTTCATATATGGATGAACGTGCTAGAGAGGATTAGGATGTGTGATGCTATTTCCCCTGTCAAAGTTGGTAGGGTCAGGAAGAAGATCAATAGGGAAGTGGGAAAATTGGCCCTTGTCCATGGGTGTCTTACATAATACATAGCGAGATTTGTTTCTTGTGTCCCAAACTATTCAGAATAGATGGGGTCCACCTTTCTGAGCAGGGACTCCAGATGTACCTCTGGGTGCTTAAGTAGAAGTTAGAGCAGATTTTAGGTTAGGTACAGGGTGTGAGTGCAAAACCAGCTAAGCATGAGCAAGTCACCCGAGGATAAGGGCAATCCCGAGTAACAATTGCCTCCTCTCCTGCTTCAGGTCACTACGTTCATCATCACCTCAAGGCTGGATTACTGCAACACACTCTATGTGGGGCTGCCCTTGGTGATGACTCGGAGGCTTCAGCTGGTGCAGAATGCAGTGGCCCATCTCTTGATGGGGACAGGCTGTAGGGAGCACATTACACCTGTGCTTCAGGCTCTGCACTGGTCCGATTCAAGGTGCTGGTTTTGACCTTTAAAGCGCTACATGGTCTGAGCCCCTCCTATCTGAGAGACTGCCTCACTCCGTGGGTTGTGGGGTGACCTCTGAGGTCTGCTAAGGGTGCCTTCCTGGAGGTCCCCCGGGTGAACCGGAGGGCCACAATGGAGAGGGTGTTCTTTAGGGATGGACGAACAGAATGTGGTTCGGATGTTCGGTCATTCGGTTCGAAACCCGAGTTCAGGTTCGATGGTTTGGTTCAGCCAAGTTCGGGTTGGCTGAACTTGGCTGAACAGTCAAAAATAGTGCTATCAAAATCGAAACCTAATTTTTAGCCCTGAAAAGACGTTTTTCCTGCCTCTGAACTCATCCAAACACAACTGAACTGTTCGGTCATTCGAGAGTTCGGTTCGGACATTCGGTTCAGACGTCCAAACAGACTGAATTCGGTCCTAACTCCAAACATCCGAACCGCGTTCGCCTATCCCTAGTTCTCGGTGGCCTTAAACCGGCTGTGGAACTCCTTCCCAGAGGAAGCTCACCTTGCTCCCAGCCTGGTGGCCTTCGTCAGGCCTGTAAGACCTGGCTGTTGGTCTGGGCCTTTGGGGGAGGGTGGAAATGAGGGTGGGTTGTTTTTGTTTTGTTTTTTGCCAGTGGTTTTACCTCTTTTTACTGTTTTTATTGTTTTAGTAACCCCTTCCTATATTTTTAATTGTTTTTAAATGTTTAGTAAGCTGTCCCAATCTGCCGTAAGGCTGGAGGGAGCACAGTAGAAATGTTTAAATAAATTCATTAATTAAATAAAACTACAAGGATATAATGTGTGTATTACAGAGTCCTGGCTGGATACTGAGTCGGGGCCAATTTTGACTGACCTTGTTCCAGTCAGGTACTCTGTACAGCACCAGCCTAGACCAGAGGGGCAAGGAGGCAGTGTAGTCATTATTTTTAAGGACACCTGGTCTGTGAGGAGGTATCCAGTGCAGACTATTTTGGGCATGGGGGGGATCCATATGGTGATCAATTTGACTGGAGACAGATTGGGGCTGCTGCTCTTATACCGTGCACCTACCTGTATGGCAGCATCCCTACACACCCTAACTGAGTTGGTGTCAGGGGTGGTCTTCCACTCTCCAAGGACTTTAGTCCTGGGGGATTTCAACATCCATGCTGACACCAACCTTGGGGGAGCGGAGCGTGAGTTCATGGCCACCATGGCAACCATGGAACTGTCTCAGAGGATTGTGGACCTGACACATGATGGAGGACATACCCTTGACCTGATATTCTGCATAGGCCTTGAGGTGGGGTATCCGGTGGTGGGGGATGTATAAATTACACCCTTGTCATGGATGGATCATTATCTCCTCCAGACCAATTTCCTGGCACATGTCTGCCACCGGAATGGTGTAGGACCAGTTTGGTTGGTCCGCACCCAGAGACTTATGGAACCAGAGAGGTTCCAGATTGCCCTAGGGGAATTGCCTCCTGATATCGATGACCGTTTGCTCGATGACCTCATTGTCTTCTGGAAAAACTTATTGACTGAGGCCATTGACCAAACGGCTCACAGGCGTCCGCTTCTGGAATGCCGACAACATGGGTCTCCTTGGTTTACAGAGTACCTGCGCCAGATGAAGCGGGAAGGATGGTGGTTGGAGCGACGATGGTGTCAGAGTCGTGCTGAAGCCGACTGATTGCGACAAAGCTTGTTTAAATTTTATGCTGTGACTGCGCAGGCAGGAAAGAAGGAGTTCTTTGCAGCCCTCACAGCATCTGCAAAGTTACGTCCAGCAGAGCTTTTCTGGGTGGTGCAGCGGCTGGTCAGTCCAGCCTCTCTCTGCCTGGAACTGGAATCTTCCAGTGCCCACTGTGGCACATTTGTTGACTTTTTTTGTTGATAAAATCGCTCAGATTCACCACAACTTTGATGCTGCACTTATAACAGTAGGTGAACCTGAGTGGGTGGAGGACCCAGCTTGTCTGATTTCATGGGATCAATTTCAGTGGGCCTTGCCTGCTGATGCGGGGGAGGTCCTTGGAGCTGTAAGGACCACCTGTTGTGAATTAGATTTGTGCCCGTCCTGGCTGGTCAAGGCCTGCTGGGAGACATTAGGGCTCCCTTAGGGAGGGCAGAGTCCCAAGTTGCCTTAAAGAGGCAGTGATGAGGCCCCTGCTCAAGAAACCATCTCTTGACATTGACTCCCCGGCCAGCTATCGGCCAGTCTCTAACCTTCCCTTTTTAGGGAAGGTTATTGAACGGGTGGTGGCTAGGCAGCTTCAGGGGCTTCTAGATCGGGTCAGTTCCTTTGATCCTTCACAGTCTGGTTTTTGCCCTGGGTTTGGGGTAAAGACTGCGCTTGTGGATTTGGCTGATGACCTGCATGGTGAATTAGACTGGGACAGATCTTCTATTTTAATTCTATTAGATCTGTCAGCTGCATTTGATACCGTTGACCATGAGAAGTTGGTGGCTCAGCTGTGGGACTGGGCCGGGGTGGGCGGAATTGTTCTTGAATGGTTTCGCTCGTTCCTGGCTGGGAGAACTCAGCGTGTGGTTCTTGGGGAATGTACTTCATCTCCCTGGGACCTCACATGTGGAGTCCCGTAGGGTTCTATTCTGTCCCCCCTCCTGTTCAACGTGTATATGCAGCCTTTGGGTGAGGTCGTGAGAGGGTTCGACGTGCGTTGTTATCAGTATGCCAATGACACACAACTTTACCTCTCTTTTTCTGTAGACCCGGACCCAGCAGTCTCGGTGCTCACCCAGTGCTTGGCAGCTGTTGGGGACTGGATGAGGACAAGCCATCTGAAGTTGAATCCCGACAAGACGGAGGTGATGTTGGTGGGTAGCGATGGGGTGGTGGTTGGCCCCATTATCGAAGGGTTCTGCCCCCCTATGGCCACACAGGTCCGTAGCCTGCAGGTCCTCCTCGACTCACAGCTCCACCTGGATCTCCAGGTGGAGGCTGTGGAGAAGGGAGCATTTCACCAATTACATCTGGTACGATGACTGTAGCCATATGTTTCGGACTCAGATCTGACCACCATCATCCATGACTTTATCACCTCTAGACTAGACTAGACTAGGCTACTGTAATGCACTGTAGCGGGGGGGGGAGGTTCCCAGGGCCTCACGGGGCACTGGGGTGTCACTCAGGGGAATTAACTCAGCCCCTGCTACGCCCTTTCAGCCTTGAGCGCCACCTGAAACCCCTCCTTTCTGGCTGGGGGTACCCTCTCTGGACACACCATGCACAGTCCAGAGGGTCCTTAAGTTCTCAGTCCTTTATTGGGACACCACCTGTGTCCAGTGTACCTGGGGCTGCCGGATCACCCGCCTTCACCCTGCAGGCCCAGGTCCATCTCTCCAGACTTCAGGACCAAGGACACTACAACCCCCCAAAGTCCATCCTGCCAGGCCTTACAACCCCAGGTTCTGGCCAAGCCTTCCCCACAGGTAAGCGGCTCCCTCCTGGGCATAGCCTCTCCACAATACCTGAGTCCTACTGGTTCTCCAGTCTTTCAGCACCCTGGGAGTGTAGACCAGGAAGACTTTCAGGGAGAGGTCACTTCTTTGTCTCCATGATAGAGATGGAGATCTTCACTCAGCCTTCCCCTCTTTATATACAGCAGAGTGGGCATGGCCAGGCTTCTACTCTCCTAAGACTTAAAGGGCCACTAACCTGCCCACTCTAATACAGGGATTGTCAGCCTGTGCTCCCCACACGTTGATCCCCAGCTATGGGGTTGACCCTGCCACACCCCTGGGCATGGTCAGCCCTCCGGCTGACCCACGCATCCCCCTTCATAAAGGGGCAGCAGCCCTGAAGGACTGCTCCTTGCTACACGCACTCTACATGGGACTGCCCTTGGGCACGGTCTGGAGGTTGCAACTGGTGTAGAATACAGCAGCCCATCTCTTAATTGGGACAGGTTGCCACGAGCACATTATACCGGTGCTCCGTTCTCTGCACTGGTTGCCTATTATCTTCTGGGCCCAATTCAGGGTGCTGGTAATGACCTATAAATCCCTAAATGGCTTGGGCCCAGATTACCTGCAGGACTGCTTCAGGCCCCGGATTGCATTGCAGCCCTTGCGGTCAGCCGGGGATGCCGGACTCAAAGTCCCCCAGGTTGCCTGGGTGGTGACGATGGGGAGGATGTTCTCGGTGGCTACTCCTAGACTGTGGAACTCCCTTCTGATAGAGGTCCACCTGGCCCCAGACCTCCCCTCTTTCCGTAGACAGTGTCAGATTTGGCTGTTCCGCTGGGCTTCTGGAGAGGGAGACGGGTAGGGTGGGGAGGGGAATTCTGCCCTTTTAGTTCTTTTTATCCTTTTAAATGTTTTAACAATATTTTAAATGTGTTTTTAATTGATGTTTTGTAAGCTGCCCAGCGCTGCTCTAGAGCGAAAGGGGGTGGGGTATAAAAAGAGTAAAATAAATAAATAAATAAAAATAATGCCTTCTCAGTCAGCTGGGCATCTGGGGTGAGAGTGACCTAGGACAGTTCAGAAGATTTAGGGATGGTACTGTGTGAACATCAGGCTGCTTTTTTCAGTATTTAGTTTTGACTGGATGGTGGAGGGAGTACCTGTCCCCCATTTTAATTAGTCCTGCACCAAATAGGGGAAACAATATTTGTTGACCATTTCCAAGGTCTGAGGGGTGGTCCCGAGCTTTTGGATCACCCCTCAGACCTACAGGTTTGGGGTGGCATGGTTAGGGGACTCCCCCTAAGAACTCCACCCCTACCTTCTCCAAGCCGGTCAGGGGGGGGGCTGAAAAACAAAACTCACCACTGAGTATGCTGAATGGCCCTTTCTGAGCATGCTCGGCACTTTTCAAAGATGGCGCTTTTCAAAGATGGCACTTTTCAAAGATTGCGCAGCATGCTGATGGTACCAGTAGCATCTTTGAAAAGGGCCGAGCAGCATGCTAGATTGTGTCTCCTGTCTGCCCCCCCAAACTTACAACCCAGGAAGAGGACACACATTGGCATGGGACCCCTCCAGAAGATATGTAACTAGTTCTGCCCTCCCCCCTTCTAGGTCCCCCCTCCGCTCCCACTAAGCACTCCACCGCTGACTCCCACACCCTGTTCGACCATCACTAGGGCTAGCACTGGCCTCTGCCCCCCACCCCCTTCCTTGTACTTGGATGCACTCAGCTGAGGTTTCCTGAGTTCCAATTTTTTGGGGACCCTCCTTGGAAGTTCAGACTGAAAAACTGAGTTGAGTGTATTGGTCCTCAGTGTTTTCTGAGGAAAATCAAGGAGCAAGTTGCAGCACTAGTTTCAATTGACTGAATTTGAATGAAGAGTGCATCCTTCAAATTCTGTATAATGTGTGAGCTTGTCTTCTTCCAGGGAGTGGGGACAAAATGCATTTTCTTTTGAACAACATTCTCCATGACCAATAATATCACTGCTTGTCATTTTCTTTCATAATTTTTTTCCTCTATTCTGTTTACCAGTGTTTGGAACATCAATTCCAGCTTGAAATTTTAAAGTGATGTGACTCAGCCAGACAAAGAATTTGTTTTTTCTTTGTTTCTTTGTTAGGCATGCATGTACAATAAGTGGATTTACTGGTTATGTTGCTAGTCTTTTATTTTTATTAGTATTATTTTTAAAGAGAGTGCACTATCTGTGCTTTAATAACTTGAAAGCCTGAAAATGAATAGTGGAGAAGTCTCTCAGTAATTTTCTTAGAGAATCACTAAAACAGAACTTTTTAGGACAAATTGGCACCCACATGTACTACAAAAAACAGCTCTTCCCCCATAACCTCTAATTATCCTACCTAGACATCTTGTGTCATGCTGAAGTGAGAATCCAGTCTCATGACATATTCTATAAGATTTTGGCCGGGACTGAGATCTCAGCCCTGGTGCAAACTCTTGCAAGATATCTTCCTCCCCCCCTAATTTTTTTTTTTTAAATAAAAATGACTGTGCAGGCATAAAATGACTGATGGGGATGTTCTGCACATATTTATCCCTTTTCGATAATGGCAATGGCAGTGTTGCCACCATTTTGGAAAAAGGTTGCTATTCTGTGCATGTTTGGTGATCTGCTACCCTTTCCCAAAATGATAGCAATGCTGCTAGAGCCATTTTGGGAAAGAGCTGCATATGCATAGAATTGCCTCCTGGAGGCCATTTTGTAACCCCAAAATGTGAAAAGTTCCATTGGGGGTTGACTCCGCAACACCCTTTTGGCTTTCCCCTTCAAACAGAAGCATTTCAGATTTTCTTTCCTTTTTCCTCTACTCATTCTGGTTTATATTGGTACATGTGGTTTATTTGACAAATTCTGTTTCTCTGTGGTGGTTAGAATTGTGTGGGAGGGGGAAACAAAAACAAAAATGGATGGGGTGCTGCCTTCACATCCCTATTCCTCACATCCAGGTATTTATTGAAAACAAACAAAAGAAATGAATGTAAAAATAATCCTTGTATTTGTAGGGAGACAAGGCTGGCAGAGTAGATTCCGGGAGACCTGAAATGAAACATCTTGGTGAATGTTGCTTCGGTTGGAAGCAGGCCATTCACTGAGATTCACATGACACTTGACACTTGTCTCATGTCATGTGAGATTCATGTATCATAAAGTTAACGGCTTTCCCACTATTTTTGCCATTTTCTGATACTTTTACACGTTGAATGGGGCTGTCATGGGCCAATCCCAAGTCCTGTGTGTGTCCTACATGTGTCTCCCGGGACTGTGGAGTCGAAAACATGCCTGCTAAGAACTGGGGAAGTGCTGGGAATTGCCAAAAGTGCTGCAAAACTGCAAAGATAATGGATCTGAGAGGTCTGAAACTCAATTTTGCAATTCTCTCCTTCTCATTGAGAATCACCTGGAAAAGCAAGAATCTCATGAATGGTCCTTCCTCGCAAAAGACCCAGGAAGTGACTTGGTTTGTAAAAGGCCCTGAATGCCATGTACTCTGCCAGACTGCTCCAGTCTCTGGGTCTCCCTCTCCCCACTCAGCTTCGTAAAATCCATTAACCAATCACTGGCACATGTCCAAAATGGCCTCCAGGGTGCAATTCTGTGTATGTGCAACCCTTTCCCAAAACGAAATGGAAGTGTTGCTTCCATTTCAGGAAAGGGTAGCTGGTCTGCACATGTGCAAACAGCACCAAACATGCACAGAATGGCAACCCTTTTCCAAAATGGAGGCAACACTGCCATTGCCATTTTGGAAAAGGGCTACACATGCGCAGAACAGCTCTGTCTGCCATTTTATGCATGCACAGTGATTTTTAATTTTTAATTATTTGGGGGGGGGGGGGAGATCTTGCAAGTTTTTGCACCAGGGAGGGCATCGATCTCGGTCCTGGCTGAAATATTGCAAGATATCTCATACTTCAGCATGACACAAGATGTCTAGGTAGGATAGTTAGAGGTTGAGGGGGAAGAGCTGTTTTTTGTGGTACATGTGGGTGCCAATGACATAGGGAAGTGAAGAACAAACATTTTGGAACCTAAATTTAGCCTGTTATGGTGGAGATAAAAGTCCAGAATCTTCATGACAGTGTTCTGAAAAAGAGTTTCAGTTCCATGTGCAGCGCCATAAGACTGGCAGAGCTCCAGAACCTCAATGCATGGATTTTATTATGGTGTAGGGAAGACAGTTTTAGATGTATTAGAAAGTGGGAAAGAGAGAACCTGTAGGTCTTAATGTGTAGAGCTGAAACAAAAAATCTTTGCGAGTGTTGCTTCTGACAGAAACAGCTTTTTTGCCTTCATTCGAGTGAGGAGGAAATCTACCAGCATTTTCAATATTTTCCATGATTTTCTGTTATTTATTTCTGTAATTTCCGGTAATTCCCGGTATTTTTGGTAATTATTTTGGAAAGTTAAGACCGGTAATACTGGAAAGTTAAACATGAAAGTATGGTTCAAAACTAAACCCGGAAATTACCAAAAATTACTAGAAATTATGGGAAATTGCAGACGTCAGTACCAACAGGACCAGAAGTGCAGAAGTAGATAATAACGAATGGCCAAAAGTGTTCCTGAAACGTCAGTATTTCACAGAATGTGAGAGCACCTGCTCTCGCTTCAGCTCTATTAATATGTTGTTCTTCCTTCATCAAGGACCAAGTATGAGATTCGAGTAGGAGTCAAGTTAAGGAAGTTTCTCCTTGTTGTCTCTCATGCATACCTCAATGTTTCAGATGCTTTAATTTATATGGCCAAATTTTACTGCCTTTCCATGCTGCATCATCTTTAGCCCTATTTGCGTCTTCACCATGGTGGTGATTAGTACTATAAGTCTTCTACTTCTGCATACTTCCTCAACCATCTCCTCACTTTCTATTAGGGATGTGCGAATGTGGTTCAGATGTTCGGAGTTCAGACCGAACTCAGCCAGTTTGGACAGCTGAACCGAACAGACGAACCAAATGCCAAAACCGCCAAACAGTTGGGTCACGTTCAGATGAGTTCGTGCGTGTTTGGGCGGGAAAAACTTGACTAGCAGGCCCGGGGGGTGGGGGGACAGCTGAGGAGCAGACTTCCTGGTACCAGGGGTGGAGAGACTTGGACTAGCAGCCAGCCTGCCCAATCACCACCTCTCTTTTCCTCAGACCACTGGCTGCACAGAGAAAATGGGGCTTGTGGTAAGGCGGGCACAGGAAGTAACAAAAGTCATTGCCCTCCCCCCTTACAATTCCTTCTGAGCTAGCCACTGATCCTGTCAACAGGTGTTTTCAGAAGTCTCCCTCTCCCAGCAGTTTGTGTTCCTAATCCATTGCCATCCTCCTCTTATTTCATCCATTTCCACACATTTACCTCCATAGTTTCATTTATTTAGATTAGATAGATTTAGGTTTATTTTGTAATTTTTACCCCTCCTTGTGTTCTTTGTCCCTACCCCCCATTGAATCCTTCCCTCTTCCCTGTATATATTCCATCCCTGATTCCCTTCCTCTGTTTTTGGATTTATTTAGAGTAGGATTAGATTGATTTAGGTTTCATTTCAGTTTTGTACCCCTCCCTGTGTTGTTTGTTGTGAGGTGTCTGTGTTCCCCCCTCCATCCCTGGGTGGATAGATAGTTAGTTATATAGATAGATAGATATAGTGTGTAGTGATTCAGTTTTAATATTTTATAGTATGTTTGTAGGACTAGGCCTTTGTAGATATTAGATAATATTCCATTTAGTTCCATAGGTTTTAGAATAGTTAATAGCAATAAGAGTAAGTGTAAAAGATATATATATAATATTAACATTTTGATTAACTAAATAATAAAAAAATATAAAATCTTCCTCTGCATAATTTGTGAAGGAAAAATGGAGAAGGGAAGCAGGAGAGGTCGGTCTGCTGCCCGTAAGGCAGGCAATGGGTCACATGGCAGAGGTGGCAGAAGCCTTGCCAGCAGAGTGGCAGGCATCAGCAACAGCCCAAGCCCATCACCTCTCCCCAAATTGCATAGGCCTGATTTTGGCAGTCAGGCTTCAGAGGCTCCCAGCAGTGGCACTAGGGGTGTGGTTCAGCGGTGCCTCCTGCCAGCATCCTCCACTGCCATGCAGGGCAATGGAAGCCCTACATTCCAGGAGGCTGTGACTGTCTCTGTGCCATGGGTACTGTGCCCGCAAAATCCAATGTCCGCTTCTACTGCCTCTGCTGTGCCATGGGTTCTGTGCCTGTGTAATCCAATGTCTGCTGCTGCTGCCAACGCTGCCTCTGCTATGCCATGGGTTCTATACCCTGGAAATCCAATGTCCGCTTCTTCTGCCTCTGCTGTCTGTGCCATGGGTTCTGTGCCCCGGCAATCAAATGTCCATTGCTGCTGCCACTGCTGTGCCATGGGTACTGTGGCCCGACAATGTAATTTCTGTTGCTGAGGCATCCACTGCTGTGCCACAGGTACTGTGCCCTGACAATCGAATGTCTGCTGCTCCTGCCTCTGCTAATGCTGCCTCTGCTCTGCCACGGGCTCTGTGCCCGGGCAATTCAATGTCTGCTGCTGCTGGTGGTACTGCATGTCAGCCATTTGCTCCTCACTCTTGTAGATGGGCATAGCTCAGATGAGTGCACTGGTGGGCAGGGTGTTCATGAGATTCACCACCGGGCAAGGCTTGCCCAATTTCCAGTAGAGCTTCTTGAGCCCTGTCGAGTACGATGCCAACCTGCAACGCCTGGTCAAGTAGGGGTGCCAGCCACCAAGCCCTGGTCGGGCCTCTGCCTGCCAGTCTGCAACTCCCGACTGAGTAGGGGTGCCAGACACCAAGCCCTGTTGGAGCTTACGTTACAGGCAGGGAGGGCTGTCATTCCACGTCATCCAGAAGTTCCCACTCTAGTCCCTGGATCCACCATCAGGGTTCTGGGGCTGTCATTCCACTCACGAAGAGCCGTCATTCCACCGCATCAAGAAGCAGCCACTCCAGCCCCAGGTCCCACCATCACGGTCCTGGGGTCTACGTTCCAGGCACAGAGTGCTGTCATTTCACTTCACTGTCTGCAAATGCTCCACTGATACCAGCCATCCTGCAACACCCAGCCAAGTAGTGGTGCCAGCCACCAAGTCCTGACCAGGCCTCTGCTGCTGCTCCACTGATACCTGGCAGCCTGCAACACCAGGCTGAGTAGGGGTGCCAGCCACCTAGCCCTGGCTGGGCCTCTGCCACTACTCCACCAATGCCAGCCAACCTGTAATGCCCGGCCAAGTAGGGGTGCCAGCCACTCCAGCCCCAGGACTCACCATCAGGGTTCTTGGATCTACATTCCAGGCAGGGAGAGCTGTCTATCCACTTCATCCAGAAACTGCAACTCCTGTCCCAGGACCCACCATCAGGGTTCTGGGGCCTACGTTCCAGGCAGGGAGGCTGTCCATCCACTTCATCCAGAAGCTGCAACTCCTGTCCTAGGACTCACCATCAGGGTTCTGGGGCCTAATTCCAGGCAGGAAGGGTTGTTATTCCACGTCATCTGCTGCTGTGGAGCTGGTGTGATTGGAGGAGCTTACTGCCACTCTGCTCTTCTCTCCCCCTCTCCAGGTATTAACATCCAGGGTGAGGCCCTTTGGTTAACTTCAAGCCATGTCTGCTGCTGTGGGGATGGTGTGACTGGAGGAGCTTACTGCCACTCTGCTCTTCCCTCCCCCTTTCAAGGTATTAACATCCAGGGCAGGGCCCTTTGGGCAACTGCAAGCCATGTCTGCTGCTGTGGGCAGTGGAGCTGGTGTGACTGGAGGAGCTTATTGCCACTCTGCTCTTCCCTCCTCCTCTCCAGGTATTAACATCCAGGAAGGGGCCCTTTGGGAAACTTCAAGCTGTGTCTGCTGCTGTGGGGAGTGGAGTTGGTGTGATTGGAGGAGTTTACTGCCACTTTGCTCTTCCCTTTCCTTCTCCAGGTATTAACATCCAGGGCGGGGCCCTTTACGTGCCAGCCTGAAGGGAGACACCCGAAGGGTGTTGGCCGCTGGCTGGGCTGCTGGCGGGGCTTGGGAGCCCGGGGGCCCCTCTGCTCGACAGACACCACACTTATTATCATGCGACCCATCTTTGCTACTGCTGCTGTTGCCCTGCCAATATTATTACTGCCACTGCTGTTTCTGGACCCACTGTTGGACCCATTGTTCGCTGCTACTATTATTTTGTATTGCAGTCAGCATGTGGCCCTTAGCAGGACTGGCGGGATTAGGGGTGGGTGTCTTTTATCTTGTTTTTAACTTGTGGTTTTAAGGGGTTCTGGGGGGGATGAGGTGGGTGTGGCTTGAGGGTGGGGAGAATAGGGAGCGGGTTAGGGTAGATAGGGTCAACACCCCTGGTGAGAGGAGGTGGCCCTTGGGGAGGGTTGAGGGGCTCTCTGTGAGAGGGGGAGTCCTCGGGAGGGGGTGGGAGGAAGGGGAGATGGGGGGAGGGATATTTTTGGGGAAGGGGTGGGGATCTCTTGAGGCTTTGGGGGAGCAGCCAGTGGGAGCGGGTCAGAATTATGTGGATGGGAAGGGAGGAGTGGCTATAGTGGTGGTTCTGGGGCAGGGACAGTATGGTTCATGGGGTGTGTGGTTTGAGCTCCCAGGGGACCTAGGTCCCTTGTGGATGGTCAAAAGAGTCTCCCCCCACTGGGAGTGAAGGAGGAGCAGGGTCTGATGTGCGCTGGTGGGGGGCTGATGCTGCTAAATGCAAGGTCCATGGCAAATAAGGCCCCAGTAATCCGGGACCTGATCCTGGATGAGGCTGCGGACCTTTTATGTTCTATAAAAACCTGGCTGGATGAGGAGGTGGGGCCAATTTTGACCAATCTCGTTCCAGCTTGGTATGCCGCACAGCACCAGCCCCACACTGGGGGCCGGGGAAGTGGTGTAGCCATTATTTTTAAAGAGACATGGTCTGTGAGGAGGTGTCCAGTCCAGGAGATTCTGGGGATCGAGGCCCTCCATATGGTGTTTGATTTGGCTGGGGGCAATCTCAGGGTGCTGCTGGTGTACAGGGACCCTTCCTGCCCAGCGGTATTCCTTGCCGCTCTAACAGAGCTGGTCTCAGCGGTGGTGCTGAACTCCTCCAGGACTTTGGTCGTGGGGGATTTCAATGCCCATGCCCATGCCGGCCTTGCGGGAGTGGAGCGAGAGTTCATGGCCGCCATGACAACCATGGACATGTCCCAAGTTGTTAACTGCCCAACCCATGTGGGGGAACATACCCTCGACCTGGTGTTCTGTTCTGGCCTTGGGGAGGGTGATCTGGTTGTGGGGAATGTGAGAGTCACGCCCTTCTTATGGACGGATCATTACCTCCTACAGGCCAGTCTCTTAGCATGCCAACCCCAGAAGGGGAATGGACCAATTAGGATGGTCCACCCCCAGAGGCTGATGGAACCTCAACAGTTCCAGGAGACCCTAGGGGATCTAACCTTAGACCCTGATGGCCGCTCTTTTGATGAACTCATCTGGGCCTGGAACACCTTGTTCAGGGAGGCCATTGACAGGGTGGCTCCGAGACGTCTCCTACCTCTGTCTTGTCACAGCAGGGCCGATTGGTTTACTGAGGCGCTGCAGTGTATGAAGCAGGCAGGTAGGCGACTAGAACGATGCTGGCGTTGGACTTGTGCTGAATCCGACCGACTTCTCCATAGGGCCCATTTGCAATCCTATGTTGAGGCTGTGAGGATGGCAAAGAAAGAATTCTTTGCTACACTCTTAGCATCTGCAATGCCACGTCCAGCAGAGTTGTTCCGGGTGGTGCGGGGACTGGTCAGTCCGGCCTCCCTCTGCCTGGACCGGGACTTTTCCTAGGCCTGTTGTGAGGAGTTTGCCATCTACTTTGCAGACAAGATCACTCAGATCCAGAGCAACTTCGACACTGGATTAGGAACAGTAGAGATGCGCGAGATGATAGAGGCCCTGTCTGGTCCATCTTCTTGGGCTAAGTTTCAGGAAGTGAGGCCAGCTGATGCTGTGGATGTCCTGGGGTTTATTAAAGCCACCAGTTGTGAACTAAATCCATGCCCATCCTGGTTGGTGAAAGCCTCCAGGGAGACATTGGGGACGGTGCTGGTGAAGGTAATCAACACGTCCCTTCAGCAGAGGAGATTGCCCCCCAGTTTCAAGGAGGCCGTGGTGCGCCCCATGCTGAAGAAACCACCCTTGGATGTGGACACACTTGCCAGCTACTGACCTGTCTCTAATCTTCCCTTTTTAGGGAAGGTTATTGAATGGGCGGTGGCACTGCAGCTCCAGGCTTATTTTGACAGTGTCAGTTTCGTCGACCCATTTCAATCAGGGTTCCACCCCAGCTATGGTACAGAGACAGCATTGGTGACCTTGGTGGACGATCTCCACTGGGAGATGGACGCAGGACGTTCAACACTTCTGGTCCTGCTAGATCTCTCGGCCGCTTTTGACATGGTGGATCATGGGCTGCTGTAGAGATGATTGCGAGCCCTGGGGGGTCTGGATGGGACTGTCCTTGGATGGTTCTGACCATTCCTCTCGGGGAGAAGTCAGCAGGTTGTCCTGGGAGTTGAGTCTTCCAGTCTCTGGGCCCTGGATTTTGGTGTTCTGCAAGGTTCTATTCTGTCTCCATTATTATTTAATGTATATATGCAGCCCTTTGTGGAGATCGTGAGAGGGTTAGGTGTGCGCTGCCACCAATATGCTGATGACACCCAGCTTTACCTCTCTTTTTTAACCGACCCAGGCCCTGCCATCTCAGTACTGTCCCAATGTTTGGAGGCCGTGGCGGATTGGTTACGGCAGAGCAGACTGAAGCTCAATCCTGATAAGACAGAGGTGATGGTGGTGGGTAGGGTGAGGGAGGTGTTGGCTCTTCTCATAGAGGGGCTCTGCCCTCCCGTAGCCCAGCAGGTTTGGAATTTGGGAGTATTATTGGACTCTGATCTCCACCTAGATCTGCAGGTGGAGATGATGGTGAAGGTTGCCTTCCACCAACTTTATCTGATGCAGAGGCTGCATCCATATATTTCCAGACCCAACGTGGCCACCCTCATCCATGCCTTCATCACCTCGAGGCTGGACTACTGTAACATGCTCTACGTGGGGCTTCTCTTGACGCTGGTATGGAGGCTGCAGCTAGTGCAGAATGCGGCGGCTCATCTCCTTACAGGGATGAGCCAACAGGAGCATATTACTCCCGTGCTCCGCATGCTGCACTGGCTGCCTATAGCGTATTGAGTCAGATTACAGGGTTTGGTCTTGGCCTATAAAGCCCTACACAGTCTTTGCCTCTTGTATTTCAGGGACCGCCTCACCTTCCGTGCCCCAGAGTGACCCCTTAGGTCCAACGGGGGTGCCTTCTTGGAGGTCACCCATGTAAAGCGGGGGGGCCACAATGGAGTGGGTGCTCTCGGTGGCAGAGATGCGATTATAGAACTCCCTCCCAGAGGAAGCCCATTTGGCTCCAAGTCTGTTGGCCTTCTGCCAGGCCTGCAAGACTTGGCTGTTCTCCCGGGACTTCAGGGGAGGGGAGGGGGGATGGGATAAAATTTGGGGGGGGGTTAGGGGATTTTAGATGTTTAAATTGTTTTTAATAATCATTTTTTGTATTTATTTTTGTGTTGTAAGCTGCCCCAGGATGCCATGGGCATGAGGGGGTGGCTAAGAAATGCAAATAAATAAATAAATAAAATCTAGAAGCAGCCACTCTAGTCCCAGAACCCACAATCAGAGTTCTGGGGCCTTCATTCCGCTCACGGGGAGCTGCCATTCTACCGCATCAAGAAGCAGCCACTCCAGCCTCAGGTCCAGCATCAGGGTTCTGAGGTCCACGTTACAGGGTGGAAGGATTGTCATTCCACTTCATCCAGAAGCTACCACTCTAGTCCCAGGACACACTGTCAGGGTTCTGGGCCCATCTTTCCGCTCACGGGGAGTTGTCATTCCAGTGCATCAAGAAACAGCCAGCGACTCCAGCCCCAAGTCCAACCCTCAGGGTTCTGGAACCTATGTTCCAGGGAGGGAGGGCTGTTCATCGACATCATCCAGAAGCTGCCACTCTAGTCCCATAACCCACCATAAGGGTTCTGAGGCTGTCATTCCGCTCATGGGGAGCAATCATTCCACCACATCAAGAATCAGCCAGCCACTCCAGTCCCAGGACCCACTGGCAGGGTTTTCAGACCTACGTTACAGTAGGGTGGTCTGCCGTTCCACTTCACTGTCTGCCAATGCTTCACCGATGCCTGCCAGCCTACATTCCAGGCAGGGAAGGCTGTTGTTCCACTTCATTCAGAATCTGCCACTCCAGTCCCAGGACCCACTGTCAGGGTTCTGGGGCCTACATTACAGGCATGGAGGGCTGTCCATCCATGTCATCCAGAAGCTGCCACTCTATTCCCAGGACCCACAACCAGGGTTCTGGGGCCATCATTCTGCTCACAGGGAGCCATCATTCCACTGCATCAAGAAACAGCCAGCCACTCCAGCTCCAGGACCCGCCATCAGGGTTCTTGGGCCTACGTTTCAGGCAGGGAGGGCTATCATTCCACTTCATTGTCTGCCAATGCTCCACCGATGCCAGCCAGCCTGCAACGCCTGGCCAAGTAGGGGTGCCAGCCACCAAGCCCTGGCCGGGCCTCTGCCGATGCTCCACCGATGCCTGGCAGTCTTAAACGCCTGGGATCTGCTGCTGCTGCTACCGCTGAGTCTTTGATGGCCACTCATGTCCCCACGGGCAACCCCGGGGGCCAAGCGTTGAGCCTGCCTGCCCAGGCAACCTGGGGTGCGAAGCCTCAAGCCTTCTCTGTCACTGCTGCTGCTGCTGCTGCTGCTGCTGCTGCTGCTGTGTCTCTGATGGCCTGTCATGCCCCCACAGGCACCCCTGTAGTGCCCCAAGCCTCTTCCATGGCCGAACTTTCCGAACGATCTGGATGTGTGTGTGTCCAAACTCTGCGGGACCAAACCCACAAATCCGAACTAAGTTTTCGGACCGAACGTCCGAACTCCAGTATGTTGGCACATCCCTAATTTCTCTTCATTGAGCAAATTCTAAAAAAACACTCTGGAATGCACCAATAATTTTACTGGACTGGGTTGGATTGGGGGGTTGCCTCCCCCCCTTCCTCCTCCCCAGCCCACAGTCCAACAACTACCAGTACTCGTTCATTTTCAAATGTTACACCTTCCACAACTTTTGAATCCTTAATGTTTCTTTGTTTGATCTTTTTTGTTTATCTATCTATCTGTCTGTCTGTTTCTCTGTCTGTCTTTTTCTCCCTGCCTTCCTAAATAGACCAGCATATAAGACTTCAGGCATCTGACCCTGGACTTTCTAAAACACTCTTAACTTATATTCTTAATAACTTTCCAAACTTCAGACTTATTGCTATCTCTTTCCTTTCCTTCTTTTTTTTCCCTTCACATCGTCTTCAGATCAATAAATCATGAGCACATCATCTGGTTATGGGATTTTCCTCTTATAGTTTGACCACAGAAAATGTGTTGTACTTCCTATAATATTTTGGATAGCTTTCTCCAAGTCTCATTGGTGTCATTTTAATTCATCTGGTGCTGTCCAGCCTCCACTGAGCCTCACCTTTAAATCTGATTGACTTCCCTATCTGAGAGTCTCCTCTGTCTTCACTACTTTCTATCTCCCCCAAAGGTCATCTCCTTCACTAGGTAGTCTAAAATTGTAACAACATTTATCCAACAAGCGAAGAGAAAGGTGATAGGAATGGCTCTGAACAGCTGATAATCAGAGCAAGAAAAGAAGTAAGAAACTGAGAGAGCAAATGAATACAGGTCCATTTGCCATTTTTTTGATATATTTTATAACAAAATCCTTAGTAATATGCTGCTGACATTCACATTACAGATTATTGTTTGCAAGTGGTAGCCAAGATAGTTTTGGAATATGGGTGTTTTTAGACATGTGCCTCCCCGCCCATCACCCACCCATCATGCATGTTGCATGGCCGCATTGGCACCCCAAGGAGCCCTGCAACATGCATGATGGGTGGGCAATGGGTGGGGAAGTTATTATTATTATTATTATTATTATTATTATTATTATTATTATTATTATTATTAATAATAATAATAATAATAATAATAATAATAATAATTATAATAATTATAAACATTTATATAGCGCCAGTAGTGTGACCTGGTGCTGTACAGAACATAGAAATAGACACGGTCCCTGCCTGTGGCTTACAATCTAAAAGGCAAGGACCCCCTCCTTGCCTTTTAGATTGTAAGCCACAGGCAGGGACCGTGTCTCCCCCAGACAGGGAGAGGGTACAGTGGGAGAGACGGGGAGAAGACCAACAACAACAAACATTCAAGTGGATGTGAAGTCTCAGGTGCATGTGCTTGGCTTGGTTATGATCAGGTTGGTTGCAGCAGTCTGCAGAAGAGGACAGACAGTAAGTATATGGGAACGACTAGCAGGCATTGGGAAAGGCGGCAAGGAAAAAGTGGATCTTGAGGAGGGATTTGAAGGAGCGGAGGGAGGGGGCAAGATGGATGTGGGTAGGGAGGGAGTTCCAGGCATGGGGGGCAGCGAGGGAGAAGGGTCGAAGATGGTTAGGTGAGCAGGAGAAATGAGGGAGAATGAGGGAGGGGACAGAGGAAGAGCAGAGAGCGTGTGCAGGAGTGCGTACGGAGATTAGATCCGAGAGGTAAGGAGGAGCTTGGTCATGGAGTGTTTTGAACGTGAGTACCAGGAGTTTAAACAGGATACGTTCAGGAAGGGGGACCCAGTGAAGAGAGAAGAGGAAAGGCTGCAGATGGTCAAAGCGACGGGCAGAGTGAATGACCTTGGCAGCGGAGTTTTGGATTGCGATAAGGGGGGACAGGTGAGAGCGAGGGAGGCCAGCAAGGAGGAGGTTGCAGTAATCGAGGCAAGAGATAACCATGGCATGAACAAGGGTTTTGGCTGAGGAGGTAGAGAGAAAGGTGCAGATCCGAGCAATGTTATGGAGGGCGAATCGGCAGGATTTGGCAACAGAGTCAATGTAAGGTTTAAAAGAGAGGTGCGTGTCAAAGATGAAGCCCAAGCTACGGGCTTGGAGAACAGGATGGATGGTGACTCCATCGATGCAGATGGGCAGGTTAGAGGGAGAGGAAGAGGAGGGAGGAAAAATGAGGAGTTCGGTCTTGGCCATGTTGAGCTTGAGTTGACGTCGGGACATCCAGGCGGAGATATCAGAGAGGCAGTTGACGAGGCGTGAGTGGACAGAAGAGGAGAGAGAGGGGGTAGAAAGATAGAGTTGGGTGTCATCAGCGTAGAGATGATATTGGAATCCGTGGGAGGCAATAATTTTGCCAAGGGACAGGGTGTAAATAGAGAAGAGGAGAGGGCCAAGGACGGAGTCTTGGGAGACCCCAACCGAAAGGGGGAGGGAGGAGGAGCTCAACTCGGGGAGCGAGACTTTAAAGGAGCAGTCAGAAAGGTAGGAGGAGACTCGAAAAACACCATATGTCGAAGGCTGTTTGCCTGGATTCTCTGTTTTTTTATGAGATTCAATCTCATGAGAAAACAGAAAAACATGGGACCAGTGTGGGCTGCATGTTTAAAGTGGAATGGATCCACAACGGATCCATGCTGGCGTTCAGCCCCCACGCCTCTGATTGCCCTTTTGGCCCCCATGCCTTTTTACCGAGGGGCTGGGTTGGATGGGGGGGTTGCCTCCCCATCCTTCCCAGCCCACAGCCCAACAGCTCACCTGGCCGGCAGTGGAGCTGCCCTGGTAGCGTAGCCCATGACCGGCACATCAAGGCTTTCCTCTGCGGGTGTGACCTGATGATATGGCAGGCCTGCACTTGCAGAGAAAACTCCTGATGCACCGGGCTTGGGCTGTGCTTCTGGAGCTGCTCCACCACCGGCCATGTGAGCCCCCTCCCCCCCCAAAGCTGTCTTCCCCCACTTCCCCTGGGCTGGGCTGGGCTGGGCTGGGCTGGGTGGCATGGGTGTTGCTACCTTCCTCCCACATCCATGGCCCCTTCCTCCTCCTAAAATTTAATGTTAGTTTAACTAATGTTAACTTTGAATGCTCACATCCAAATTTAATGTTAGTTTCTACTAACATGAGTGACAGGACTGGATTTTTCAGTCTTGTCATCCATGATGAAACTAAAATTAATTTCCCTGCTGAATGAGGAAGACCGCTTGCCCATGTTATACAATCTAATGTTAATTCCTATTTAACGTTAGATTGTGTAACGTGGGCAGTGGCACACAGCCCAAGTCTAAAGAACTGTACTGCATGGTGGGTGGCTAGTTTGCATACAAGACAGAGCACAACTTCCACAGCATTGGTACTGCCCCTGCTGTAAAGGTGTGTGGGGACAAAGTAGATTTATGTGTCGGTTGACACAGCTGTGCAAACATGCTTTGGGATTTAGTTTTGCAGACAACATAGCTGATCCAGGGTACAAAAGCATAATACCGAGGTATCCAAGTGTCACAATGTGCTTCCCAACATGTTCCAGCCTGTCCAATGTGCATATTGCCTTCCCTGAAGGTGACTGGCAAACCTACCATTTGACTATTTGCAATGACTGGCACAGCACACAGTGCTGCAGAATTCCTTGCTTTTATGTATTCATAGGTGACAACTGAATTCTTGCGCTGGTTTTTTTTTCTCTTTCATTTTCATGTTAAGGAAATCATTTGTTTTTTCCTTAGCAGTCTCTGGATTCTACCTTTCATATTTAACTTTCTTCAGATCTTGACATTTCTCCAGCTGACAAAGCAATTTTATATGCATCACTTTGAAAGTTAACCCATTCACTTTCTTAAACCCCCTAAAGGCAAATCCTAAACTCATGGACAAAATGGTTTTGCATTTCAATTTCACATATTATTTTCTTCTTGATTTTTTTTTTAAAGACACAACAGGAAAGGGTCTCTTTCCTCTTTCCATCCAGTGCATTATGGGTGGGATAAACCATGTTGAGAAGTTAAGAGGTTGAGACTAACAGTGGACCATATTTTTGAACCATGATTTCAGTTTAGATTAAGATAGTATTATTTTTTGTTCCTAGGGGGTCAGTCAGTAATTCCTAACAATAGGTGAGGTTGTGCTCCCAAGATCTGTGCAAAGTGTGCATGGAAGGGCTATCTATTTGGTCATTTGGCCATGGACATTTAGCCTCTTTGATGACATTTTATTATACCCTTCAGGGCACAGAGGGAGTTTTTGAAGCCCAGATGATATCCAGGAGGTGCAAGAGGCTAAGCGAGAGCTTACATAGGAGTAATTATAGCAAGGGACATGTCCCCTTCAAATCCCCACTCCCCCCTGCAATTTTAGAGATATTGTGGTGGAGCTTATGTGGGTCAGCATCTCCAGCAAATTTTAGCCCACATTTACACATATGACCCAAAGGGACCTTTATCTACATCCTAGCAGCCAACTGAAAATCCACCTAAAACTTAATTAAGCCTGCTCGTGCATTGTGTGTGAAACTTCTCCCAACTTCCTGTAAAAATTATTCTTAAAGAGAGCTACAGGCACTCCAGATCCAACGTGATGTTTCATGCGACTGCCTGGCTGTCCCTTGTAATAAATATGTTCGAGTGTTGTGGTTCTTGAGCAATCTGACACTTGGAAACTTGTCCCACTCTGTTTCTCTGATCTAAATATCTGAGAGAAATCCCAGCATGAGCAACATTTTGCATTTTAGTCTCTCTTTGTACATCAGGCTAAGGGAACAGTACTAGAAAGACTGTAGAAGAACTTTCTTGTGGTGGAGGAGACAGAAACATGACTGCATGAGCCATTTAAAACCTGACTGGAGAATGTAGTAGGAAGCATACATTAAACTACAACCTTATTAGGGCTGCACCAAATATTCAAAAACGTATTTGTGAGTATTTCTGAGGGTCCGAGGACGGGTCCCAAGTGTTTGGGCTGGTCCAAGGACCCGTGGAGAATACTCTCGAATTCCAAGGGCAGGTGGTGAGGAGGGGGCCAGAGGCCAGAGGAAGCCTAGGGCAGGAGGGAATGGGCCAGGGAGGAGGGCGTAGGGACCTGGGTGGTGGTGGTTCAGGGGTAGAGTACTCACCCTCTGGAGGGGGTTCGACGATGTGTGGCTTCCTCCACGGCTGGGTAAGTTTAAAAAAAAAAAAAGAAGCTGGGCATGCTCAGAAGGGCTGAATGGCCCCTTTTCAGCGTGCTCAAACCTCTCCAAGATGGCACTCACAGCATGCTGATGCTGCCAGCTCCATGTTGGAAAGGTCTGAGCATGTTCAGAAGGGACCATTTGGCCCTTCTGAGCATATCCAGCTTTTCTTTTCCTTTTTTTAAACTTACCCAGCCCCAGAGGAAGTCAGACACCCCCTCCCCCCGAGGGCGAGTACTCTAGCCTTGAGCCCCTGTTATTCCCAACCCCTTGAGCACCCCACCCCATAGCCCCTGCTAGGCCCACATCTCCCATTCCGTGACCCCTGCTGGCCTATTCTCTTCCTGGCCAGCAGGGGTCAGGGAAGGGGGATCATTGGCTCAGTACTGCCCCCGTCCCCCAATCGCCTTCCCTGAATTGAGCTGAGAATTTTCTCAGGTCTGAAGTTTCAGGGGCCCTTCCTCGAAACTTCTGAACTTGTAAAATTAAGTAAAATGCCCCTGTCCTTGGTGTTTTCCGAGAAAAAATGAGGAATGAATTTCAGCACTACTACTTATATTGAAAGGGAGACAGAATAGTGAATTTGTCTTCTAGTTTTTCCCCCCCTTTCTGTGGCATCTTTCTTATGGGCCACCTCCCATTCCTAACTCTTTCTTGTAGACCCATTGTTTCTTTATCAAAATATTTAATTATGCTGTTCACCAGGAATGGCTTAAAAAAAATAATAAGGGGCTGATCCAAGCTTCATGTGTGCTTTTCATATGCATTTCATGAATGGGTGCATGGATGCTACATGTGCACGGTGCATGGTTGCATGAGTGCACCTTGGATCAGGCCCTAACTACCTGCAGTAAAAACAAAAAACAAACAAACAAAAAACTTCATACAATTGGACTCTTTCCCATTGAGAACTAGGATCCGGATCCTAATTTGGGAATTAAGGGATTAGAAGACATAATTTTTTCCCCCCTGCTTAATTATACATGAAAATGCTGAGTGTCCAATTGGGAGTATGGGCTTAAGCTAACAAAAAGCAATAGAGTTTCAGCACTTGACACCAGTGAAGGATGTGACTCCAGATTTGAGGAAGACCTCATGAGTATTGAAAGTCCATCTATTCCGCTGTTAAATTATTTCCCCCCCTGTTGTAATGTATTTGGATGCCCTCAGTGTTCCTGTTCTGAAAAGAAATTCTATCAATCTCCCAAGATCAAAATTTAGCATTTTAATAAGAATTTATATCAGGAAGGTCTCACCAGACATGCCTTCATTAAAGCTGTAATTCTTATGCGAATTTGTTATTTTAAAAATTTTATGAGCCATTGGTTTCTCTTCAAGAATTGTTAGAGATCAATAAGTCTCCAGTGAAGCATGTATTTTATTACTCTTAAGTCATTTCCTTTCTGTACAGTACTATTTTGGTTCCAGGACTTGCATACAATGAAGTATATAAAAATTTAAAGCTGCAGCTTTTTTTTCCTGGTGCCTTTCCCCCTCCTTTTATGAGCAACAACATAAAATGAAATCAAATGTATCATTAAACAGTAACATTAAAATGCCATCTACTATTTGGAGCATATGGGTCATAACTTGTTTCATCATAACTTTGTGTGGTGAAACTTCTTTGTCATTGTCTCTATAACTGTATGAGTTTGCTTTGTTTTTCTCACTGAGCATACTCCATAATTTTTGAGTGTCCAATCTTGCATTCTTATACCTCTAAATTCCACACTGACCTCAACATTATTTTAAAGTTGATTTGTGTACTGTCAATATGGAAAAGATTGACACACAGCTGATCAACTCTTTATTAGCTGTTTTCTTCATCTCCAAAATGGGAGAAGTAGGTCTGTCTTCCACCCTTTCCTGCCATGGGTACAATCCTCTTAGCAGATCCATAGCATCCATGCTAGAATGTATCCCACTGACGAGCCTAGACTAAGGGCTAGCGACTATTATTATTTTATTATTATTATTAGTAAACATTTATATAGAGCCAGAAGCGTACCTGGCACTTTACAAAGTAATAAAATAGACACGGTCCCTGCCCCTAGGGCTTACAATCTGAGAGACAGGAGCTGGGGGAGAGACTTAGGAAGGGGAACAGAGGGAGAGACAAGGGGTCTAACATTCATGAAGATGCGAGGTCTCAAGTGCACGTACTTGGCTTGGTTACGATGAGAATGACAGCAGGCAGGTCCATGTTGCAAGGATAAGGGTAAACCGATCGTAGGTATAGGAATAGTGGCTCAGCAGGATAAAGAGTCAGACAGAGCAGAGCGAAAGAGGTGAGTTTTAAGGAGAGATTTGAAGGTATGAAGGGAGGGGGCAAGGCGGATGTGGACAGGGAGGGAGTTCCAGGCATGGGGGGCAGCAAGTGAGAAGGGACGAAGGCGCTTAGGGGAGCAGGGAAGGCGTGGAAGGGTGAGAGAAGGGACAGAGGAGGAGCGAAGTGCACGGGCTGGAGTATGGAGGGCGATAAGTGCAGAGAGGTAGGGGGGAGCAAGGTTGTGAAGAGCTTTATAGGTGAAGACTAGGAGCTTGTGCAGGATTCGTTCAGGAAGGGGAAGCCAGTGAAGCGAAGAGAGGAGGGGCTGCACATGGTCGAAGCGACTGGCGAGGTAGATGACCCTGGCAGCAGAGTTTTGGACAGAGATGAGGGGAGAAAGGTGAGACCGGGGAAGGCCAGTGAGAAGGAGGTTACAGTAATCGAGGCGAGAGATGACCAGAGCATGAACAAGAGTTTTGGCAGACGAGACAGAGAGAAAAGGGCGAATCTTAGCAATGTTATGGAGGGAGAAGCGACAGGATTTAGCAACAGAGTCAATGTAGGGTTTAAAAGAAAGGGCTGAGTCAAAGATGAAGCCTAGGCTACGGGCTTGGGGGACAGGCAGGATGGTGACTCCATCAATAGTTATTGACAGTGAGGAAGGAGAGGAAGGATGAGGGGGGAAGATAAGGAGTTCAGTTTTAGCCATGTTGAGTTTGAGTTGACGTTGAGACATCCAGGTAGAGATGTCAGAGAGACAGTTGATGAGACGAGCTTGAACAGAGGGAGAGAGAGAGGGAGTAGAGAGAGAGAGTTGAGTGTCATCAGCATAGATGTGTAGGCATCTACACTATCTGTTCAGCATATCACGGAATGGAATCATTCTTCTCCATGAAATGAACTATCATCAGAATGGTAGAGATATGTTGTTGTGCTAAAACATATTGCTAAAACTATGTGCTGGTTAAAGAAAAAAAAATCAACCACACACACATATACAAGCGAGACAAATTAACCCTTAGTCTGGAAAGAAAAAGAAAAAAGTTTACAACCGTTAGTAATTTACTTCTTTAAAATTTCACTATAAATAAAATTCTCTAAATATCTAGAGGTTGCTTGCACACCATTTGTAACATCTACTGCTTTTGCTTCAGAGTCTGCATTTTCTTCCAGTAGTTTCTGGGCACAATTCAATGTGCTGGAATTGAACTCGAAAGACCTAAATGGCTTGGACCCTACATATCTGAAAGATGACTGCCTCCCTTATATTCCATCATGAACCTTAAGGTCAGCTGAAGATAACCTCTTGTGAGTTCCATCACGAAGCCACATGAGATGCTAACCTGTTTTGGGCAGCATTACCGCACACCAGAAAGCCATAACTTGTGATGCAACAGATTGTATGGCTGGCAGCCACCAGATGTTCACCCCACTTGGGGGCGGGCAGCTGACTGCTAAGCACTGTATCTGCTGGGGAAGGCTGGGGATGCAGCATGTAGCAGCACTCCCCAATGTGGGGTTACGCTGGCCAGATCAAGTTAAGGGCCTCCTCTTGTGTGGTCAGTTCCTGTATAACCTACGGTAAGGTCCACAGCGGAGCCTTGAGCAGTTGGCGCAGTCACCATCCCTGCATGGCCATGTCACACCCTGGGATGGGATAGTGGTCAGGCTGGGGGGCTGATGGGGGTGGGGCAGGGCTGGGCTGGGTGGCCGCACATGTAGAAGGCTCCTCAGTCCACCCCAGGAAGTAGTGAGACCTCTGACAACTGCTTACTTGCCTGGATTTCCCATAGGGGGCGGGGGGAGAGGAAGCCATGAGGCCTTCTTCACTCACTCACCCACCCAAAGTGTTGCAGCTACGATTGCCAACCCTGGAGTGGGCGGGGGATTGGGCCAGCCCTAGCTTGTGTGGCTTAAAATCTTTACCCTGTCTTGTTTTTGTATGGCAAGGGTCCATATAGAGAGTTGGTCCAAGCCTGAACATCTTTCAGGGACAATGTAAGATTTTTCTATTTCACTGGGAACATGCAGGAATATATTTTGGAGGGATGAGTGTATGGGGATTTTTATATTTATATTTCTTAATGTATATCTATTTGATATGTTCACATTTTATGTTTATTTTATGTGTGTGTGCTTTTATAGGTTGCTTCCCACTCTTAGCCTTAGGGACAGGATGGGGATACAAATTCAAATAATAAATACATAAATAAATATTTAATATTAAGATTTTGGTATTTTAAGCTGATCCATCACCAAAGTCTCATAACATCATTTTTGCTAACTGTTATAAATTACCTCTGCTTCTAACCAAATTATTTTCATTTATTCACAAAACCACCGTCATCACCACCCCTATTAAAGAATACTCTGCTCTGGCCCTAAGCCACATTACTATTTGTGGACACTGATACAAACTTAATTTCAGTTATACTAATACTCTCAAACAGAAAAAAATACTAGAAGTTCAAACAGACCAAATCAGAATCCATTTCCTAATTTGGGATGTGATATACAAACATTTATTTCTTTTTTGTTGTTTTTGTTTTGTTATTGACTAACTCTTATTCAGAGAATCAGTGTTTCAAAGAAACCCCCTTTCCTGAAATATTATCTCAGTTCTTACCTTAATTTCAGACATACATCCTATATAGCACCTTTTCACGTGTCACCTTCTGTACAACAATTTTAAGATTCCAAACTTCAATAGAAAGTAGATGTCTGAAATTTGGTGCATAAATTGGAAGATGCGGTTAAAAGAATAAACTGCAGCCGACATTGTTGCCTTTGCTTTAAAGATGTGGAATACTCTCAGTCTTAAATTTTACAAATCATACCTTTATACTTTCTCTGTCTATGTGTGATTCCAATGGATTTATTTCTGTTATGTGTTCAAGGGCAGTATATTATAGACTTTTTGTTGAACTTGAAAAGACCAAACAATCAATAAAGACTGATTAATAGGAGTGACAGCAATCTAGACAAAGATAATCCCCTGAAATCCTTTTAGTCTTTTAAGATATATGGAAACAGCTCTGCAAGCAAGCCCCTGATCTTCACCTTTTTGTTCTTTATCCTTTTTGTAGAGAGTTGCTGGTTTAATAAGATGCTTTCGCTAGCTGAGCTAAAATCCCCATTTTAAGTTGTATCATTATCTCTCTGTTGCTCAGAAAGGGGGAAGATGCAATTTCTATACAGCCATTAGAGGTCATATTTAAAGAGAATGGTGGCAATCTTTATCTTTTCATTTATTCAGAATTGGGATATACGATTTCAAGTGTTTAAAAAAATAGGACACCCTTTGCTAAATTTCTGTGAGCTACTGACTCACTCTTCAATCTTGGGAAAGTCACCTGCCCTCTTCTTGTCTGAGTCAGCCAAGCAGAAAAGTTGAATTAAAAGTGTGGAATTACTGGAAACCAGATCCTGAACTTGAGGTAAATATTCAAGGTAAATGTATTTAAAAACAACCTTGAGTTCCCAATAGTAGTGTTGTCTGATGTAGATGTTTTAAACCTAACCTGAATGATATACAATGGGAAGGCATACTAGGGACATCTTTTTTCCTCCCCTAGTTTCCAAGAACTTGTAATATAATGAATATTTTATTATGGTTTGTCTAGCAGAATAAGGACTTGCATTTAATGTTTGACCTCAGTGACACCAATTGTCAGAACCCGCTGAAATCTAAGCATTTACCTTTTCTGATTACTAGAGCTATAGGTTTGTTTGTATTCTCAGAGAGGAACGACACAGCCAAGTTACCTTAGCTGGCTTCATGTGATCACTGCATAGATTAACTGGAATTTTAAATCTAAAGTGAATATTTTCCCCTGAAACTTATAAAAGTCCTTTTTACACACTGTGAAACAGGCGTTTCTTAATTATGCACCCAGGGAGAGAAAAAAATCAAAAGAAGACTGAGCCTTTTAAAAAGGGCCATTTTTATTTTTGACCTCTAGTATAAAAAGAGTATTTTATTTCTTTGATTTTTTTTTTTTTAAAGAGTGCATTATTTACTACAGCTGCAGGGCATCAGTAACTTATGCATCAACAAATTATTCAAGTTTTGATCATCTATTTCCTTTGGTTTGGTGAAACTCTTTATCTTCCTCTGTTTTTTAATGGCAGAGGAACGGTACTGAAATAGCATATTTACAAAGTCTATTGATGTCAAGTGAATTCTCTTGCTTTCCCCCCCTGCCCTCTGGTATGGTGTGAGCACTTTCCATGTATGACATGTCACTTTCAGAAAACAAATGATATTTCTGTTTAAATATTTCCATCTCTCTCTTCATGAAGCTGGCAGTGTGCAGACTAAAAAGATTTATTATAAGGACAAACAGTGGTTTGGTTTCTCAACAGCAAGCTGGTCAGAGAGTGCACTGTTTTATTTACTGTCTTATTTTAGTTTTGTAAAACATGTGAAAGTAAACTAAATAGAATTGAGCTACTGAACGACATAAAGGACTGGCTAGTTGGTGGGGGGTGTTATGGACTATTTAGTCCATTGCTGCCAGAAATTTCAGAAGCTCAGCTAGCAATGAGTGGCCTGCTGTACACTCCACATGAATCTCAAGTTCTCAGAATAATTTTTTTTAAAAATTGTTAATCATACTTAAATCTCCTATGTAGCAGGGCACAGTTGTAGCCAAATGCTGGCCTTTTAAGGGAGCTAGCACCAGCAGGGCTGCAGGCACTGCATAAGATGGAGGACAGTTGCTGATTTACTCCAGCTAAGCAGAGCATGGCAGGAGCCATCGCTAGAGCTAATGACTGAGGCAGAGTAGGCAGAGTTCAGTGTTGGGAGAGACTGTGAACAGGCAAGAGCTAAAAGAAGGTTCTGCCTCAGAGAAGGGAACAGCAGTGAAGCAGCTACTAGGGGGAGGCTCTCTTCTTTAGAGAGACTGGAGTGGGATCTGAGCTATCTCCCTCTTAACCCAGATCAGAGGGAATTGCCTGGGTTGGTGGGCTGCAGGAGGGACTGCGCCTGGCCCACAGAGATTGTATGTAGAGGAACAGAAAGAGAGAGAGAGTCTATGTGTGTGTTTGAGCATTACTCATGCCCCTGAAGAGAGTGACTTGTTTGAGGTGCATCCTGCAGAGGCTTAATACAAGTGTCCTATAGCCTGTTAATCTGGTGGAGAATGTGGGCAACCTTAACCTCAGCTGTCAAGCCCACAGAGTAATTGGGGTGAGCCTGTGAAGGGAAACAGCAGACCAGAATATAATTTATTTATTTATTTATTTATTTATATTTATTAATAAGACACACTTAGATATGGGGATAATGAAGGAGTGCACCCTGAGCCTCCCTAGGTAGGGTTAAACTGAGGAGAAGTGCACCCGGCTAGCTCCCTGAATGCAGGTTTAGCTACTAGAGGGCAATATGATAAGCAGAGGATTGCATGCGGCTGAAGACAAGGGTACAGCTTACGGAGCAGGGTGGAGCCAAACCTACAACATTGCAACATTGCAGGTGGAGGTCAAGAACTCTGTGGTCCTGGTAAACCCCACCCACCTAGGGGAGCATCAAGAGGCACCAATAAACTGAGTTGGTAATGGAGTGGCTGGTGTGAGAGGCCTGTGGCAAGAGAAGACTTAATGAGGGAGCACTACTGAGACTTTTCAGAAAGTGGAAGTACTCGGGACCCAAGCGGGGAGGTACCACCAAAGCCTACTATACCTGTGGCTATCAGGGACACTTCTGGAGGGAGCGCCCTGCTACCTTCTAACCTATGTCTGAAATGGGAATTTGGGGCTCTGGGGGGTGGAGGGAGGTTTCCCATGAGATAGGGTTAGGAGGATGGGAAACTCAGGTCTGGTCTGTTGAGGGCTCTCTGATTCAACAGGTCCAGGCGTTCCGATACCTGGGCATCCTGTTTCATAAGTCTGGCTCTTGGCAGGAGCATGTTAATAGGGCTTTGAGAGCAGCCTAAGCTCCTGCTCAATCTATAAGTAGGCTCTTTGCCAAGCAGGGCAGGATGGTTGTTATACCAGCCCTTCAGGTTTATACCAGCAAGGTTAGGTCGCAACTGTTATATGGAGCCGAATTATGGGCTCCTTTTTCCCCCAATTTGGTGGATAGAACCCAATCCAAATTTTTGCAAAAGCTTTTGGGAGTTCCGTGAGGTACCCCCTTGGCGGCAATTCGGTCCGAGTTGAGCCAGAAACCTTGGTCACAGGTCGCTAAGGAAGCTACCTTGAAATTTTGGATAAAAATACGATCGGTGCAGGGATCAGTTTTATTAAGGGGTGTTCTGGAGGATACCTTTCAGGACAAATGGTTCTTAAAGCTTGATGGCCAACTGAGAGAGATGGGTATTTCATCAGAATACCTCCAACATAAAGCTTTTGCCTCGCTCAGGAAGGAGATTATCTCGCGGTGTGAGAATATCGGCCGACAGTTGGAGATTGGCAGGATTAGAATGTCACCTCATATTGGGGATTATCTGATGTTTGTTCCTGAGGTGGGGCAAGTTGTTGTTTATCTTACTGCCCCCATTTCTGGAAGGGCAAAGTAATTCCTGTGTTGTGCTCGACTTAACGCTTTCCCCTCCCGTGTTTATGAGGGCCAGATGCAGGGTACTCCCTCTATGCTGAATGGCTTTGCACATTCGATGAATTAACAGCTGAGACCATTGGCCATATAATTTTTCGTTGCCATCTATATGATGGGCCACGCCAGATGTTTTTGGGACCCATTATTGAAAAGTACCCAGGGTGTACTGATCATGCCCTCTTGGCTTTACTTCTTGACAGCAAGGACCTAGAGGTCATAAAGAGTGTTGCAGCATTTTTGCTGCAGGCTGTTCTGTTTAGGAATCTATTCTTAAAACATATTCCCATACCCCCGCCAGATGTAAATGTCTGACTGTCAGTGGATCCTTACTTAAATTTTATTGTTAGTTCTGTTTACTAGGAGGTTTAAAAACTTTCTTTTTATTTTGGCTGTAATAACTATGGCAATACTTATGTTCTTTGTAGGTTAAAATTGTTTGTAATAATTATGTTGCTGCAATGGTCTTGGACCACGCAAATAAAGAATTTGATTTGATAAAAAGAAAGTCTGTTGGGCATGCAATGGACTGGGGCATGTGAGCCAAACATGTCCTAATAGGAGGGCCCAGACTAGGTTGAGAAAGGGGCCAGAAGAAGGGATCAGGACATGCAGTTTATGGGAGCAATCCCAACCCCCTGAATGCACAGCAAATGCATGCGGTACATGGATTCCAGTGTACTTAACTCCTTTAATAGAATATATATATATATACGGCCTACAGCTGGTGGGGCAAGGATGGGGTTTTAGGGACCAGAGTAGGGCCCCACAAAAGTGGCTGCTCAAGCAGGACCTCCCACAGTGTTTGTGGTGCAACACTTTCTTCCTCCTTTTCCTGTAAGTGCTTGCTTGCTTCTTATGGAAGCTCCAGCAGGAACCATATCCTAAGTTTCTTGGAAGTCAATCTCTGTGTGAGGACAAAATGGAGCTGCCTCTGCTGCTGATAGGAGTGTGTAGAAGGCACCCCTACCATTTTCATTTTAGTTTTCATTGACAAAAACCCCTTCATTTTGTTTTTGTAAATAACCATACTGTTTGGGGGTTTTTCCCCTCTGTTTTTTTAAATTAAAATTTAATTTTTTAAAAATTACTGTGTATGTGAAAAATGGTAGCGGTGTGCACCAAGGACCCATATCACTTTTTGTTTTCTTTTTTAGATTTTGTTATTTAAATCCTTCATTTCCTTTTTCATAAATATCAACATTTCTTTTTTACTTTCATTTTCAACTTCCATTGGTTTCAATGGAAAACACATATTTGGCTGTAACATTTTTGTTTTGAATTATATTTGGATAAAACGATTGTACCTTCAATAGATGGCATTAAGTATACCAAATTGAAGAAAGATTTAATAAAGGAATCTGATTTTATAAGCAGTTGAATTTTTTATTTTGCAAAAATCTGCATATACATTTGTGGATGTAATTTCTTTGTCTCCCATCTAATGTGGATGAAACAAGCAAGTTTATACCCCTCCACATGTTTACTATCTATGCCAATTTTCAGAAGGATTGGAAAAGGTCCTGGTGGTATAAGCTATTAACTTATAAATGTATGTCTGACTGTAATATCTTTATAGTCCAGTCAGTATACATCAAATTTGGCATGGCGCTGTATCTCACACCTTCAGGATCATCTCTGACAAATATTGGAAAGATGTGAAGGGTCCAGTTTTTATAAGCCTTCACAGCATGTGCAGAGAATGAGCCTATGCCAGGGATTCTCTTACGTGTCACTGTTGTGTAAGATCTGTTTGTGATGCCAATTGGTCAGCAGAAATGTCAACTAAATATCATTATTATGTTTTGTGATCATCCCAACTTCTCTACCCAACTTGTTGCTGGGAAATTGGAAGCATCTGTTTAGGAAAGAGCCAATAGAGAGTTTCTTATGTCCTCTGTCACAGTGCTGCAGGATGTGATTGTGATGATGATTGACAGCCTGGATTTGTAAACCATGGGTACTTTCAGACATGACGCTAACCACCCTTTAACCACCCTTGGTGGTTATTTATGCATGTTGCAGGGCTGTATTGGTGCCCTATGCAGCCCTGTAACATGCATTAATAACCACCAAGGGTGATTAAAGGGTGGTTAGCGTCATGTCTGAAAGTACCCCATGTCTCCTGATTGCTGGGATACTATTCCCAAAGTCCCAGTTATGTCCCTTCTATGTCCGTCTCAGGGCCGCCCCCTGTGTCTTCCAGGTGCCTGCCTCTGACTGGCACTGCATATGCTTCTATTTATCTGAATAATGGTCTTCAAGAGTACAACTTCAATTGCTTACAAAATTGGGGACCTTTATCAAATTGTCGTGTAGCTTGGCCGAGATGACAGGGAAGGTGTGAGATACATTTCTGTCAAATGTCTTGTAAACAGGATGGAATACAAAAACGTTACAGAAAGAAATGCATTTTCAAGTGAATGGATTACAACCCTTTATCCAATCTTTCTGAAATTTGACAGGATTGGTAATCTTGTGGAGGAACATAGTCTTCCCTGGTGTCATGAAAATTGAACAGTAGATAAGGCAGTTGTAGCCAGGAATGTGTATGGCACTTTTCTTAAAATCACAACATTCAATTGCTTCTGAAATTGGTTCCCTTTACCCAGTCATTTCTAATCTTGGAACACATTGTGCCCTATATTGGGTATAGAATCACCCCACGTTTCATCAGAACTGATTATGAAACAAAAAGGATATAGCTGGAAATACATTTTTTCAGTTTTTTTCCATTGTTTCAAAAACAAAAATTTGTTTTTGTTTGCATTATTATTATTTGCCATTTTCATTATTACAATAGCAAAAAAGAAAATCAAAAATTTCATTTTCGTTATCATAATAACGGAAAAGAATTGCACACCCCTAAAAAAATGGCCACCAGGCCATTCTGTGCATGCATAGCCTTTTTCCAAAATGGTGCTGATGCTGATGGCATCATTTTGGAAAAGGGCATGTATGTGAAGAATGGTTCCTTGGCCATTTTGTGCATTGCAGTTAAAATCACATCGCATGTGAAAAATGGCCACTGGGGCCATTCTGTGCATGCACTCGCATTTCCAAAATGGTGCTGGCAGTGTCACTGCCATTTTGGAAAAGGACAGCCAGTCTGTACATGCACACACCAGATGCCCTTTTCTATATTGGTGTTGACACTGCTGGGGCCATTTTGGAAACTGTGCACACTGCAGAATGGCTCCCACAGCCATTTGAGCATGCACAGTTCTAAACATTTTAAAAACATTTAAAAATATTTAAATGAAAACAGAAGACAAATATTAGTCATTTTCTTATTCACCCATTTTCATAACATTAGTTATGAACACGAATGGACCTCCATTAATTTTCATAAGTAATAGAAAACATTACAGATGCATACCCCTAGCTGCTGAGGAATGGCTCCACTTCCTTCATTTTCTGGAGGCTGGCCACAATGCCAAAACTCCTTTTGGGGCTTCTGGAGGAGTGCCACCATACTGTGAACATTACAGCAGCTTCTTCAGGAGCAGCTGCTTGTGCGGGACTCTTGTCTGGCTCCTGCTTATCTCAGGACCCCCTTTCCCACCTGGAACTTTTTGTGGGGGCCTTTTCTCCACTGGGCCTAGGGCTACTACTAATACTGCTCTGTCTGCCCTGGGCTAAGGCCAGGGCTATATGTGAGACTATCACATACCGTTGTAGTTCTTTTCAGCCATGGTCTGCTTTCCCAATTCTGCTATGATTCTTCTGTTCAGAGAAAATCATCTCTGGTTTCGCTCTACCTGTCAACTCCAGTTTAACCAAGAAAATCAAGTGCTGTGTATATCAAACAGACTTTTATAATTCCAGATACTTGGATTATTACAGTTATTTATTTATATGGTGCCAGCAATGTTCCTAGCATTGCTTAGTTGTGATTAGAGATGGGTTCCTGCCCAGAGGTACTTACAATCTAGAATGGACCAGGAGAGGGATACATTCAATAGTGATGGAACATAGATACAATACTGAAAAAAACTGCATCCAGCCCAATATGGTGTCTCAGTTTTTTTGAAAAGGGAAAAGATTTTCTTTTGAGGTCCAGTTACCATGATGTTTCTTGATACTGGCTTTAATGAGCCAATGTCCTTGTAGGATTCCATAAAATAAATCTCTCATCAGACTGAAAGGATTTTCAGTATCTAGCAGCACTGGGGTTTTCCAAGCAACGTAGGATAAGAGATGTGTTCCACTGCAACCTCTTCCTAATTAGTGGACACTACTTGGAAAACAGTGGCTCTAACAGAGAGTCTACTTTTGCAATTTGAGTTAAATGGGACCAAGAAGGGAATTTTGTCTCAAGTCAGATGACCGGTCAGACATTTGTGTACAATTGGAAGCTATGGCATTATCCCCACTATGGATTTGTTCTTCATTTAAAAGGTTGGACAAGTATAGACATGTCACCCTCTGCCCTGCACTGTGGAGATGCAGACTAGAGCAGATTTCACTGGCCCCAGAGAGAAGATGCTTCCCCCCTCTCCCCATGACCCTGCTCTGTGGAGCTGCAGACCACACAAATGGCTTACCCTGAACTTCTGGAATCAGGGTAGGGAGAGAGGCAAGTCCACACTAAATGTATTATGAATCCCCAGTGTGGACAATGGATGCATTCCTATCCTTACTGAAGTAAACTGCTCTGCTCCCATTCATTTTAATACGTGAGGATTATACCTGAAGTCTCAGAGTCTGATGTTGCACCATGATCTGGACTGTCATACAGTTACTCTTGATTTACAGTGGGATAGTCATAGGGGAGTTGAGTCCTTATTATATGAAGGAATGCTTCAAAGATGTTCCCCACTACCTGATAATGTCAAACCTATGCTTTACCCCACACCATGTGGAAGAAAACACAGGCACAGACTTCTGGATTCAAAATAGGCCATAAGTCTTTATTAATTTAGTATTAAGCATTAGGTCCAAAATATGGCCTCTGTTCCCCATAATCAGACAACAATACAGAAACGAATCCTTATTATACGATCAATTTGTGGGAATCATACCTGCCACTCTCTCAGATAAAGCCATGCCTTCCTCTGTACTCTGAAAATATGAATATCTAAAAATTAGTTTAAAGATTACAGCCCCACCTTACATGTGTGAATTAGGTGTGAAACTGAAATTCTACCCTGTTTCCATTTTCAATTGAAACTGGGCAGTTGTATCGGTCCAATCAGAATTCAGAGAGGACAGAGTTCCAATTGGTATTCTGATCAAACCAATAAAAATTGCTTTCAGTGATTGGAAATTTATTCCAGTCAGCATTCCAACTGAAATACCAACAGCCATTCTGATTTTGTGTAACTTTTCCATTAAATCATAATTGCTGTTTCAAACCAGCCCTAGCATGAAGAGTCTCTCTCCCCCATCCCTAAATGGGCAGATGCAGTTGCAGGTGTCTGTAGCCCCTGTAAGGCAAGCCTACCCTGTACACTGTCTCCAGTGAGATTGTATAGATAACTTCATATTGCTTCTTTTCTTTGAAGTCATAGGTCTGTGAGCTAAGCCAAAAAAGCTGAGTTTGTGGTTGGTATAAGTAAAGATCACTTAGTAAATAAAGATCACTTCATCTTTAGTATGAATACACATTGCATGGTCATTTAATAGATGCAACTAAAGAGCACCCAACTTTTAAAATTTACATAGATGTCCCATTTCAAGTTTTAAATAATTTTCCTGATTTTGCTCTTGCACCAACGTGAATCGGGAATACCCCCAATGAAGTACTACAATGTGTAGTAACTTTGTTGACCTAACTGGGATAACTCCCAATTAGAATCTGGACCTGTATTTCTGTACCTTAGATATATCTGAACATAAATTTAATTCCTTCTTATGGAGGAATTAACATAAATTTAATTCCTCCACATATTCCATCTTCAGCTTTAAAGCTATAAAATGTTTTTATAAAGAAGTGTTGTAAATAATCACAACTATATCAACCAACTAGCCTTAAAGACCTTGCCTTTTCTTTATTTTGTTCTTGTGTTCTATAGAGACTTGTCTAGTTTTATATTAGTCATATTTAATTAAACTAATTTAATGACATGAGAGTCTTTTTCTTTTTCTCACTTTGTAGGATACATGCTGATTTGCCTTCTGAGCCTTGTACATTTTGTCTTCCTGGGGTTTGGCATTTATTAATCTTCATATTTTATGACACACAGTTGTCTGGAGGGCTTTGATTACTCTTTACTATTCTACTTATTTCATGACTCCCACAACTCAGACACTGTCATTAGTATAACCTTGGATGTGTCAAAATGCCTTTGGAAAACAGCTCTCAGGAAAAAAAAAATGCAGTTACATTCTGAATAATTTCTTAATTTAATCAGTAAAGTTACACTGTGTTCCTTCCAGGCCAGTTTGAATTATAGGCACAAGGTTAAAATATATGTTTCTTGTTGACAAGTCTGGCAATGTACCCTTGCCTAAAGTATTTAAATAAAAAAAAAATAAACACCCAAACTGAAAAACTCTGAAATGGCTTAAAAACTCATGCAAGTTTCCTTTCCAACTTTGACACCCCAGACAGAAACAAAGACATACAAACCGGGGCCAGGGGTATCGATTGGGTGGCTCCCAGGCATCTGCTTCCGACATTTCGGCACCGCAGGTCCCTGTGGTTTATGGAGGACCTGGGCTGGCTGAAGCATGAGGGGAGGTGGTTGGAGTGATGGTGGCGTCATACTCGGGATGAAGACAACTGATTGTGGCATAAACTGTTTTTGAATAGTTATGCCATGGCTGTGTGAGCAGCAAAGAAAGGATTCTTTGCTGCATTTATAGCATCTGTGAAGTTGTGTCCAGCTGAGCTTTTCTGGGTAGTGAGGGGTTTAGTCAGTTCTTCCTGTCTCCACCTGTGCCCAGAGTTTTCTGCGGCAAGATATGACCATGTTACCTACACCTATAGCCACTCCTGGAGAATCTGTAGTGCAGCTGTCTGCATCCACGTCTGCCACACTGCTATGAGTATTTGAGGTGCAGCACAGCAGGCCATGACTCTCCAGATCCATGTGGATCGTGGGATGCCAGGGGACCAACTTGGGGGAACTGCTCTTGCTCCGTGCCCAGGTGGAGACATGTGACATGTTTATGGCATGCTTTGTGGATAAAATTGCTTGCATTGAAAATGAATTTGACGATGCCCTTTCAGATGCAGTGGCAGAACCAAAGGTAGGAAATGCCCTGTCTGGTCAGTGTTTATGGGATCAGTTTCAATTGGTGACACCTACTGAGGTGGCAGATGTGTTTTGATCTGTGCCAGTTACAACATGTGAACTGGACCCTTGCCTATCCTGGTTGGTCAAGGCCAGCAGGGAGACAGTGGGGCCATTGCTGGCAAGGGTGATGAACTCTTCATTGGGGGAGGGACAGTTACCAGAGGTTCTTTAAGGGGGCTGTGGTCTGACCCCTCCTCAACAAACCATCTTTGGACGCTGATTCCCCGGCGAGTTATCACCCTGTCTCTAACCTTTTTAGGGAAGGTTATTGAATGAGTGGTGGCTCATGAGTTGCAAGCGCATCTGGACCATATCCATTTTTGATCATTCGCAGTCCAGTTTTCATTCAGATTATGGTACTGAGACTGAGCTTGTGGCCTTGGTCGATGACCTTCAAGTGGAGCTGGATAAGGGTCATTTGACCCTTCTGGTTCTGCTTGATCTTTTAGTGGCATTCGACAGTAAACCATGAAGTGTTGGTGACTCGTCTGTGGGACCTGGATGAGTTGGATGGAACGTTTTTACAATGGTTCCAGTCCTTCCTAGCAGATAGATCTCACCAGATGCTTCTGGGAGATTGTACATCTTCTTCCAGGACTCTTCCATGTGGGGTTCCATCTTGTCCCCTCTCTTGTTCAATGTCTACATGCAGCTGTGCAGAGATGGGGAGCCCACTGTCATCAGTATGCTGATGACACACAGCTATACCTGTCCTTTTCATCTGACCCAGATCCTGCCGTCTCAGTGCTTTCCCAGTGCTTGACAGCTGTGGCAAGCTGATTGAAACTGAATCCCGACAAGATGGAGGTGGTGCTCATTGGCGGTACTGGGGTTCTGGATGAGGGGTTGTTACCTGTGATTCACAGGGTTCGCCCTGTGTTGTTGTTCCGGGTTAAGAGCCTGGGGTTGCTCCTGGATCCACAGGTCTGTCTGAATCTTTGGGTGTCAGCTGGGGCCAGGAGTGCATTAAGAACATAAGAAGTGCCATACTGGGTCAGACCAATGGTCCATCTAGCCCAGCATCCTGTCTCCGACAGTGGCCAATCACAGTGACTTGGGAGAAGCACCCAACAGGTCACAATGGGGGATCCATTCCCTGTTGTTTCCCACCAGCTCCCGTCATATTCCCTGATCCAGTCTGGCTAATAGCTGCTAATGGACCTATCCTCCAGAAACTTGTCCATTCCACCAGTTACATCTGATGAGGCGGCTCTGCCCCTGCATCTCAGATTCTGACCTGGCCACTGTCATCCATGCATTTGTCACCTTGAGGTTAGACTATTGTAATGTGCTCTATGTGAGACTGCCCATGGTGACGGTTCAGAAGCTGCAGCTAGTGCACAATGCTGCAACCCATCTGCTTAACCAAGACGGGTCACAGGGAGCACGTTATGCTGGTGCTCCGAGTGCTGCACTGACTGCCTATTGTCTTTTGTGTCTGATCCATGGTGTTGGTACTCACCTATAAAGCACTAAATGGTCTGGACCCTACTTATCTGAGGGATCATATCACTTCCTGGGCCCATGGGCAGCTCTTTCTGTCATTGGGGGATGCTGTCCGGGAGTTTCCCCACAGACGGGTGGGGACCGACAGGTGGGCATTCTTGGTGGCCACTCCGGTGCTGTGGAACTCCCTTCCATGGAAGTCCACCTCAGCCTAAGCCACCTTATATTCCACCATCAGTGTAAGACCTGGCTCTTCCACCAGGCATTTGGTGGAGGGTTAAAGGTGGATTGGGAGGGTTTTTCTTGATTCACATGATTTGTATTTACATTTTTAATATTTTAATTTGATTATAGATGTATTTTATTGTTTATATTTTATTGTATTTTTATATGCAATGCTCTGCCCCGAGCTGTCTGAGGCAGGAGGAGCGGCATATAAATCTATAAAACAAATAACTAAAATAAACGTCTATCGCATATCAATTGCAATGATAGCTCCATCCACAGGCAATGTAACCCCATGTGAGGTCCAGACCCACAGTGTAAGAACATATGGGGGAACATCCTCTCCATTTAGGAAAGATGACTCCATTGGGAATTGGATTTGCTAGGGTTCCACCCTCCCTCACCCCAAAGATTTCTGGTGTATGCCTGAGACAATGGGCTTCTGATTAGATGCTGATAATGATGCCCTTCCTGATGCTGCTGCCTAAAGGAGGCTTACTGCAGGTGTTATCCTAATTTCTGGTGTCACAAAGATACAAAACAAAAAGCTGATGGTCAGTTTAGAGCATAGATTTTGGAGCAAGATTTTCACCTACCTGACCTTACCTTTGCTCCCCCAGTAGCAGCTGATACAAGTTACTGAGGTGAGATCAGCCTCTTTTAGGAATCATATTGATGCATCTCTTTTGTATCTGGTGCTTAAATGCTGTCTTGCTGTAATGTTCCTGTACCTCCAGATACATTACAGAGCAGGCAAGGGTCAAGGGTGAGCAGGTGAGCTTAATAATAATTAACAATTAACAATTAATAAATATAAAGTATCTATATAACACCAGTAATGTATCTGGCTCTTTACAACTGTTGCAAATAGACAGGGTCCCTGCTCCAGGGGGTTTACAATCTAAGAGAGATGAGGAAGGGGAGATGAGGGCTGGGGGGCAACAGAGGGAGAGACGAGGATACATTCATGAAGGCTGAGGTACACATGCTTAGTTTAGTTGTAGGTACACATGCTTAGTTAGCTTAGTTATGAAGGTGATGTTGGGAAAATCAGAAAGAGAACTAAGGGGTAGGGATGGGCGAACGCGGTTCGGTAGTTCGGTGTTCGGCCCGAACTCGGCCTGTTCAGACAACCGAACACGAACACGAACACACCGAACGGACCGAACACCGAACACCGAACACCGAAATGGCAAACACACCGAACGGAACCGAACACCGAATGCAGAAAATGGCGAACACACCGAACGGAACCGAACACCGAACGACGAAATGGCTGAACAGTTCGTTCAATTCGAATCGCGTTCGGTTGTGTTCGGGTGGCTAAAACATGGTCTTCTGTCAGGTCACTGGAAGGCCAAATGTAGCAGGGAGGGGGAAGTCATTTGACTCAGCTAGGAGCAGACTTCCAGGCACCAGGGGTGGAGGGTGGAGAGTGGCTTGGAGTAGCAGCCAGCCTG
>QEPC01005822.1:9564740-9583857 GCA_003113815.1 Sphenodon punctatus
ACAACACACACCAACCCACCCAAACACACAGCACAGCCAAAACAATCACCAAAACACACTACACAAGCAGCCACCGAAACAAACACACACCCTCTCGCCTCACTCACGCACACGAATTTCCGGCGCGATGCCGATTTTACGGCTTCCCGCGACATTTCCGGCCGAACAGCCAAACGCGAACGCGCAAACCACCTGAACACCGAATGACCGAACAAGAACGCACAACCCGATGGCGAACGAACCGAACGGCCGAACACGAATGTACGACCTGCCCGAATGGCCGAACACGAACGGCCGAACCGAACAGGCGAACATGAACGCGAGGTACGACCGAACGACCGAACACGAACACACGAACCAAAAGCGGCCGAACCGAACGGTCAAACACGAACACACGAACCGATCGCGGCCGAACCGAACGGCCGAACATGAACCGCGATCTGTTCGCCCATGCCTACTAAGGGGATGAGGGACTAGGGAAGGCCTGACAGAAAGGATAGGTTTTCAGGAGCGATATGAAGGTTTGGGAGAGAGGGAGAGGAATGAATGCATTGAGGGAGGGAGTTCCAGGCATGGGGGGCAGCAAGGGAGAACAGGCACATGCTTTGAGGACCAGGGGGGTGATGAGCAGGCGAGGGTGATAATAACAATAACAATAAATAGGGGCATGGGGACATACCTTTCGCTTCATACATCGGGTGATCATCTCACGTACCCTGTGGCTGCAATGTACATGCATCCTTCTTCACTTCCAAGATAGACAAGATCCGCCTCGACATCGCTTCCCACTCCTCTCCTCTTCCTACTTCCTCTCCTCTCCCTCCTCTGTCTCCTTCTCTCCTGTCCTCCTTCACTCCCACCTCCCTTGAGGAAATCTCCCTGCTCTCCTCCAACCCTTCCACTTGCCCCCTTGAACCCAACCCCTCCCACCTCCTGACCTCCATTGCTCCCACTGTCACCCCTTCCCTCCTGCACATAATCAACCTCTCCCTCTCTACTGGCTCCTTCCCCTCTGCCTTCAAGCATGCCACTGTCTCCCCTATCCTCATAAAGTCCACTCTTGACCCCACTGATCCTTCTAGCTATGGTCCTGTCTCCTTCCTTTTGCTTCCAAGTTCTTGAATGTGTTGTCTACTCCCGCTGCCTTGACTTCCTCTCCGCCAACTCCTCCCTTGACCCCCTACAATCTGGCTTTCACCCCCTTCACTCTACTGAAACTGCTCTTGCTAAGATCACCATCGATCTTCTTGTGGCTAAATCGAATCACCTCTACTCCATTCTTGTCCTCCTTGACCTCTCTGCTGCCTTCGATACTGTTGACTACTCACTCTTGCTGGATTCACTTTACTTCCTTGGCTTCTGTGGCTCCATCCTTGACTCGTTCTACTCCTACCTCTCTGACCACTCCTTCAATGGGTGTTTTTACACACACATTTCTCCTGGATGTTTGCTGTTACATCCTGAACTTTCTGTGTGTCTAAATCACTCACTCAGATCTTAAACATCCGGATCTTTGAACTTCTGTGTGAAACTTCTCCCAGAACATTTGTGTGTAAACTGTTCTCCTGGTAAACTGCTTTGCTCCAAGTAGCTGTACTTATTTGGTTTCCATGGAAGCCTGTCACGTTTACAACTGCAGCTACTTTAGGTTGCCTCAGGGCAGTGTTTGTGTGAAGAATGCATAAGGCAGTGTGTGTGTGAAAAATGAATCCGGAACTTACTTGTGGACTTGTAAACCCAGAAGATTGAAATATCCAGAACTTGAATGTGTGTCTAAAAATGGCCATTGTTACCCCACAGGGGCAAAATTGAAGAACTCGCCAGCAAAACGTGGGCTGTGGGACATAATGGTTATGCTGTTTATTCAATTGAAAATTTAATCTAAATGTTTCAGGATTGCGGGTGAAGACATCTCAGAATTTTCTATGAATCCTGGGACATGACATCTTCTGCTGGGCAATCAAAGCATCTAGACATACTAGCTGGGGTTCCCAAGTTGCTCAGATCTGTAGAGGAAATTTTTGGATAGGGAAGAGTGGCATGTTATGGGCTCAGCTCATGTCCATGGTAAATGGTTTGCAGGCAAGGCCACAGCCAGACATAATTGTGATTCATTTAGGTGAGAATGATTTTGTGAAGTGTTCTGGCCCCAACTTGTTTATTATGATTAGAGCTGCAACTAGATACTTGGCAAGTTGGGCACCATGTTGAATCTGGGGTGCTCAACTCACTTTGACTGCATTTGGATACCAATTGGTACCCAAACGTGACCCCTTTGGTCCAGTCGCTGCTTGCTCCTTGCTGAACCCTGCCTCTCCCTGCCTGCACGGTGATCATCTGAGCTGCAGAATTACCCGCTCAACCTTTTCTGAGATGAGGGGATGGGGAAGAATGAGGCCTCTTACCACCTGCATGCATCCCCCTAATGGGTTCCCCATTCCCAGGGCAACCCAAAATAGCGGTGTTCTCAGGACCCATGTGCATCCCCAATATGGGTTCCCCTGGGAATGGGGTACCCATTGGCAGGTGCACACAGGTGGTAAGAGGCCTTCTCGCTCTCCCTTCCCCCTCAGAAAAAGCCAAGCTAGCTCATCTGAGCAGTGCGCAGGAGCAGGGAACAGCAATGAGGACTGAGAAGCAGGAATCGGGCAGTGAGGTGAGTCAGCCCAAGGGGCCACAGGCACTTGGATCGCCATCCTGGGGCATCGCAGGACATCCCAGAATGCCTTAGTAAATATACTCTCATTTTGGGACACCGAGCACCCGGTGGGGGGGCCAAATACCTCATTGCCCACTGAGGGTGCTCCAAAATGCAGATATTACTTGCTGCAGCTCTAACTAGGATACAACAGGATGGATGCAGGAAATGTTGGTTATGGATGCAGGAAAAGTTCCCAGAGGTGCATATGCTATTTTTGTAGTTTTTACAAAGAACAGTATGGAGAGGAGCGGTAAACCCATATTGGGTGGATAAACCTCAAAAAAGGGTGAATAGGGAGATCAAGGCTGGTTCATCACTCAGCACAAGGCAACATGGTTAGAGCAGAGCACTTAAAATTAGTTGTTTGAAACCTGAATACTTCAGGATTACAGGATTCATTTATTCCCATTGGAAATTGATCTTTACTAGTGGCTTTAAAGGGGCCATTGGAAAAGCTAATTTGAGTCCAGTCTGGCATTGGATAGTTGGAACAAACATGCCAAGCAGGAGCTGGCTGCTCTATTGGTGGATGTCCTTTGCTAGAGGAAATGAGCTTGTGGAAAAAACAGAATGGAAATTATGGAAAATAAGGCACCTCCTTATGTGGTAAGGGTATGGGTGTTGACACTAAGGGGATAAAAAACGGATGGCTTCATTAACCCTGGGTAAGGGTGCGCAGTTTGTTTTTGTTTTTTAAGTTACTAAAACTAATGGAACCCCATTCATCTTTGTAAATAAAGACCTGAGAATGAATGAATAACCAAAAAAAAAGTTTTCTTTCATTCATTTTCATATTTAAATCAATTTAAAAAAAGAATTATTTTTTTAAAAAGAAGTCATGTCGCATTTATCAGGAGACACAAGTTCGTTCATTTTCGATCTTTAACCTCACCCGAATAGGGGAAGGGTACCCCCGATTTTGAAGGCAGCAGGTTGGGGTTCAGTTGGGGTTCGCGTGGGTGTCAGGACTGCGGTAATATGGCCCATTAGCTCCCTTTAGGGTAGTTTTCTGTCTGTCATCCTTTGGGTGATAGCACGACCGCAGGCTGCTAATTGCTAACTCTGTTGGTTACTTATTTGTTGCCCACTCTTATAGTAGATTAGGAGGATTATGTGTATTGTTACGTTATGTTGTTCTGTTTAGCAATGGCCTATGGCTATGCTTAATAAAATTTTGATTGATTGCTTTATTGATGCTAAAAAATGGCTTCTAGACCGTCACCACCATTTGGAAGAGGGCAGCCGGTCTGCTCATATGCAAAATGACCACTGTGCACGTGCAGACTGGCTTGCCTTTTCCAAAATGGCATTGATGCTGCTACTGCTATTTTGGAAAAGGGTGCACATGTGCAGAATGGCCCAGCAGTTATTTTTCACATGCCCAATGATTTTTTAAAATATCTATATTTTAATATAGTTTTAAATACAAATAGCGTTATGAAAATAAATGGGTTTTCAAATGAAAAATGACAGTGAATGGATTTTTAAAAACAAAAATTAATGCAGATACAAAAATGAATGTGGTTCCTTCTGTACACCCCTATTGTGGGGGTATGGGTGTGTGGGAGCAGCACTACGAAGAAGGATAACTGAGTCCTTAGTTGGTGCCAGAACTGCCACCCCTTTCTCAAGATCTCTATGCCTCCCCAAGCCCCCCCGCCCCCATTCTTATACTCACTGCTTCAGATGGGGAGTCACTCAGGAAGGGCAGACAGGAACTATTTATTTATTTATTTATTTATTTATTTTTCCATTTTTACCCTGCCCCTCTCACAAAAGTGACTTAGGGCAGTGTACAATTATAAAAAAATTAAACAACAATATAAATATAAATACAAAATATATACATAAACAACCATATAAAACTACACTAAAAACTCTGACTTGTGCATAAAAATTCCCTCCTGCCCCCAGCTCATCTAACCCATCCCACCCTTCCCCTCTCCCTGGCCAAATGCCTGGCGGAACAGCCAGGTCTTAAAGTTTCATAGGAAGGTGAGAAGATTCAGACTGAGGCGAACCTCCACCGGGAGAAAATTCCAGAGCAACGGTGCAGCTGCCAAGAACGTCCACCTGTTTGTCCAAACTCTCTGATAATGTTGAGGCCGTTAAGGGATTTAAAGGTCAACACCAGCATCTTGAATTGGGCCCGGAGGACAATAGGCAGCCAGCGCAGTGCTTGGGGCACAGGTGTTATGTGCTCTCTGCGGCCCGTCCCAGTAAGGAGGCGGGTCGTCGCTGGCTGCAGCTTCAAAACCATCACCAAGGGCAGCCCCATGTAAAGCGCATAGTACTAGTCTAGCCTTGAGGTGATGAACATATTGATGATAATGGCAAGATCGGAGTCTAAGACATATGGGCGGCGCCTCTTCACCGGATGTAATTGGTGAAAGGCACCTTTGGCCAAAGCCAACACCTGGGAATGCAGGCATAGCTGTAAATCCAGGAGCACCTCATGCTCCACACAGATGGAGCCAAAGTAGGACAGATGCTCGCAATAATGGGGGAAACCTCCTCACCCAGATCACTGGTCCTACCAACTAACATCACCTCTGTCTTATCGGGGGATTGAGCTTCAATCGGCTCAACTTCATCCAATCCCCGACAGTGGCCAAGCACCGGGACAGCAACAAGACAGCAGGGCCTGGGTCAGAGGTTCCCCACCCCTGCAATAAGCGTAGGGGACTTGGAGCAAGTCTGGAGCGGGTTGCCGGCTCCCCCCTCCCCCCAAGTCCCCCTTCAGGACTCAGGTGAGTTTTTTTTTTCTTGTTTTATTTTTTCTTTCTGTCCCCCAAAGCATGAAGATTGTGCGGAGGGGGATCATACCAGGAGGGTCAATGCCATGGTGCCCTGCAATGCCCACTGGGGACTTCAAGACCAGGAGCAAGACCAGAGCTGCTAGAGCAGACATCGATGCTGCTGCGCAGTGGGGTACACAATACACCAGAAAAACCACCAACCTGTCCCTAGCTGGACACTCCAGTCCGTCTCCATTCAAATCAATCACAAGGTGGAGGCGCTGTATCCCAGACTCAGTCTGCACTTGCTATGCCGTTCACTGTGACTCCAGTACTGAGGAAACTGATTGATTGATTGATTGATATGCTGCTCTTTCCATCAAGGCTTAGAGTGGCTTATAAACAATAAAAACATCTAAAAATCACGAAATCCCTTCATCTAGTCCCCCACCCAAACCCACCCAACCTTATTCCTGCCTACCAAATGCCTGGCCAAATAAAAAGGTCTTACAACATTTCCAGAAGATGGAAAATGGGCTGCATGGAAAACAGCCAGACAGATTACAGGAATGCTGGTCAAGGGATCAGGGTACCTGACAGGCAAGACCAGTGAGCACCCTGGACCTTGGAAACAGAAGCATTGGATTTTCCATCACTAGAATCTAGGTCAGGTTGGGGCTTACTGGGCCACACCCTGCTTCACTAGAGTATATTGACTCTCAGTAACTGCACTTGGCTAAGCTTAATTGGCCATTTCCCTTCCTGAATCTACAAGAACCATCAGCCTGGAACCATCTGGGCTGGTTATATAACTCTTCTAGCATGAGCCCAGACCCTCTTGCTAACTCTAGTGCCTAGCTTTGGTGTGTTGTTACTTTTGCCTTGCTGTTCTTAGCCTCCTGTTGCCTTCCTCAATCCTCTTCTTTGGAACCTTCCTCCAATCCTCCTCTCTTAAATCCTTCCCCAGTTGTCCTCTTTTACACCTTTTCCCAATTCTCCTCCTTTAAACCCCTCTGCACTCCTCCCTCTTCAAGCCTCCAATTTCTCTGTTTCATACCGCATTCACACCTTACGGCAGGCGGAAGTGGCACTCCTGCAAGGAGAAGATGCAGTGGTGGAAGGAAGCCGGTGCCATCACAACTTCCGGTGTGAATGAGGTTCTACAGTAACAATACTCGTGAGTGACAGGGCTCAAAATCCATGCTCCTCAAGGGATTGCCTCCACCACGCCGCCATAAGGTGTGAATGCGGCCTCAGACCCCTGCCTCTCTTGACTTTATAGACCTTGACCTGCTTTGCCCTACACCCTCAACTACTCTCCACTACCCTCTTCCCTTGAAGTTCCCACTCCCAGTCCCTGTTTGCTTTGGACACTCTTCCTTTCGAGTTCCCTCACTGTCTCATTTCTATCTCTGCTGCTTTCTCTTCTTTCCTCTCTCCTGTAAATCTTGGTTGCTTGCTTTGCTCCACATTTCTCTTTTGCAAGCCTCTCTTGGTGAGGCCAAATGAGACATGGAGGCTACCAGGCCCAATGGGTAGCCTTCCCCTTCCCAGGGCAGTTGGGCCAAATGATGCAGTGCATTATGTAACTGGTGGTTTCCAGATGTCCTCTCCCCCCACCGCCCACCCCATGGTGGGGTGAACAGTCAGCTGCTACATGACGCATCCTCAGGAAAATTTCAAGGATGCATTGCAGAGCAGTCTTACAGGGTAAGGTTGCCAAAGGCAGTGCTAATCATATTGGAGGGGCTGCACTTGCCCCACCACAGGGGAGCACTGTTGCAGGACCATGAGTGGTGGGCACTCTTGCTCATGGCTGGGAGCAGGTTCTTCGTCGAGCTGGAAGAGAGAGGAGAGAAGCTGGGCAGGACCAGGTACCTGAGTGTGGTCCCAGCCATAGTGGCATCTCCAAGAGCAGCCTGGATACCTGGCTTCCTCATGGGTGGGTGGGGGGGCTGTTTGTGTGCTCAGCGATTTCCTGCCATGTGGGGATCAGGCCCTTGCTGCTCACCCTCCATTTCCCCATGACCTCGATGACAAACTCAGCTCTTCTCTGGTAAGGAGCTCTCCGCTCTTCTGTGAAAATGAACTACTGGGAGGTCACCCTTCGTCCCCTCCCTTCACTGACAAAAATGTATGTGGAGGTCCCATTTTGGAGAAAAGAGCTCAAGCAGTGGATCTTTATGTTAAGAAGGAGGATGGTTGTGTTTTTGTATTAATTTCCCCCTTCCTCCAGACTGCTGTTAATCAAAAAAGAGGTGTGGCCAATTATACTCCAAATCTGCGTCGGTAGCCTCTTTCAGCATTGTGGGGAGTCTGGGGACAACTTCAAGTAGCGTGTTCTTTGCCTTCCTTCCCCCACCTTCTGACTTTTGCTAATTGTTGGCTTGACTTTTTTGACACTAGAGCTAAGCATGAAAGAAAAAACCATTCATGAAAAAATGAGGAAGGTTACTTTAATTTCCAGCCTAGGAGCCCTCTGCTTTGTGACTGAACATATTATTGATTCTCATTACCATGGATATCAAAGATGTATGGTCATATTGATGAATACTAAAAAGATTTGTAGCAGTGTCCGATTAACATTTCTATGCACCTTTCATAAAGACTTTTTTGAGAAAGTGTAGATCTTAGAGTGGCAGATGTGCACCAGCATAATTTGTAATAAAAATGGATTTTTGATGTAAAGTTCTCTGGCTTGAATAGATTGAGAGCTAAACACCCTCATTTTTTGGCATTTTAGTCAAAACTTACAGTGATAATATTTTGTTTGTTTCTGTGCATTGCATTCTTATGTGTCATGATAGATTCCTTTTGTACATCCAGAGCATGCAATTATTATATCTCTAAAATATATGCCAATATGTTTATAGATAAGTTGAATAAGAGATGAATTTGCTGCAGACAATATACTAGCAAATATTGTGGAAGGGAAATTATTTTCTAGCTCCCTGAAACATATGGAGAATGAGATTTCAACTAGAAGGGAAGATACTTTGGAAACTAACTTGTTACTCTACACCAGGGGCAGTGGGCACTGCAGGGCACCAGGGCCTGCATCAGACACATCCCCTATTGGTGAGTTAGTTATTTTATTGGAAGACACTGGCGAAAATGGACCTGGGGGGCTAATTTATTTATTTATTCATTTATTTAATTCCAGATTTGCTCCAAGTCCTCCATATTCAGCAATCAGCTGATCAGCATCAGCTGAGTGCTCAGTGGTGGTGTTGTGCCTCCCTGGGCACATGTGCAGGCAGGAGCTGAGGAGGTGGGGGCCTGTGCCTCCTGCTGAGCCTGCTCTAAAGGAGTCCCTTAAGGGACAAAAGTGATTTGGGCAACTGGGCTTAGAGCCCATGCTGCCTGAATAAGGAAAAGCACTTTGCTTTTCTCATCAGTGGGAGCAGTGTTCCACAGAACCCTATGGGCTGCTGTGGAAGACGCTGTCTAGACTGCAGACCGAAACGCCCAAACAGCGTTTGCCTGTGCGGGTTACCGGCTCCCCCCCTCCCCGCCCCAGCTCCCCCTTCAGGACTCAGGTGAGGGCTTTTTTTCTTGTTTGTTTTTTTTCTTTCTTTTTAAAAGCATGAAGAGTGTGCAGAGGGGGATCAGGCCAGGAGGGACAATGCCCACTACCATTATTACTTTCTTGGTTTGGGTACATAGTGTTTTGTTATTCAGTATAAGGCTATTGGCCAGATGCAACCTGGCAAGTACATATAAGGAAAACCTACAAGGAGAGATTGAAAGAACTGAGGGAAAAAAGGAGTAATTGCGGACCTGATTATAGCTTTCAAATATGTAAAAGGCTACCCATGGCCAGCCTTACCACAGGGCGACCCAGGATTGACTGCCCATGACCCAGCTCTTTTCTCTTTTTCTGAGGGCTCCATAGTGGCTCTCATTTTCACCAGGCCTCCCTCCCTCCCAGTGGAGCCTCAAACATGATCACCTCTAGGGCTCCACAGAGGATGCCCCTGAGGCGGAAGGGCCATAGGGAAAGGGGATGGGTAACCAGGGCTCCTGCATTTTATCTTTGTCCTGGACCCACAAATTCTAAGGTCAGTCCTGAGGCCAGCCTATAAGCAAAATGCTGCCCAGTTGCTCTCATCAGTGAGAATAAGTGGGAATAAGAGGGAATGGTCTTAAACTAAAGGAGAAAAAGATTTAGACTAACCATTAGGAAGAATTTTCTAACTCCTATGACAGGAGTTATAGGCAGAGTCAAAATTTCCTAGGCAGTGAAATATTTCACTAAGGGAGGTCGTGGAGCCGAATCTTCGGAAGCCTTTAAAACGGATTAGACAGACATATCTCAGGCATGTATAAAGATTGTGGATCCTGCTTGATGGCATGGGGCTGAACTAGATAATAGGGGTGGGTCTCCAGGGGGGATTATCAGGTATCAGATTTATCGGTATCGGAATATCAGATTTTTAACATTGCCGATTTTCTTGGATTTTAAACATTGTGGCCATTGGCTTCAGTGGGCAATGTTGAAAATCCGATAAAACCAACAATGTTAAAAATCCAATATTGCTGATACCGACAATTATTGGTATTATCAGAATAATTGGATATCGGCCATTATCGGCATTTTCAGATTAATCTGAAACCGAAGTCATGTTCAATGCATGTTAATTTATATCTAACAGCTGATTGGGTAACATGGATAAGTTGTCTTCCTCATACAGGATACAATTTTATGTGAATTTCATCATGGATGACAGGGCTGGAAAATCCAACCCTGTCACTCACGTGAGTTAAAAGTCATATAAAATTTTAACATGTGCAGGAGAATCTCACTCACTGTAAGATAAACTTACGGTGGAATTCCCCTTTTCAGTAATTCACCCAGTGGTGGTAGTGGTAGCAGCAACCTCTCCAGCTGTCAGGCAGCCATGGCTGCCCTGGAAGGTGCCATCGGGAGGGAATGAAAGTGGCCAGAAGAAGCTATGGAGAGCAGGCCGGAGAAGTCATTGCTGCTGCCGCAGGGTGAATTACTGGGCTGGGGGAGAGGGAGAGGAAACGTCTGGCACCTGCCCCCACCCCTCCAGCCCAGCCTGATAGGGAAGCAGGGTAATGTGGGCATGGATTCATTATTAAAAATAACAGATCCTTGCCCCAGAGGAAAGGTAATGTGGGCATGAGGCCCACCAAGAAACCCATGTGAGTAAAAATCAGCACGTGGGCAAGCAGCCTAAGAAACAATTTCCTTGGCCATTTTTCCACATCTCCTAATCAATAGTTTAAAGTATTAAATGTGATTTCCCCCCTGATCAATAAGGAACTAAGCTGTCTCATCAAAAGGCCCAATACAGAAGTAACTCCACTGATCTCCGTTTGGGGGCGAGGGGGGGGGAGGAAGGGCACCAACAGGAGCACCAACAAAGGCGATCACTTGAAACCTGGTTGAATGGTGACTTAAAAAAAAAAAAAGACTAGTTCAGAGTTATTGGTATTGCCTTTGATTTGTCTCTGTTTTTCAAGTGATAAGGTTGGGGAAACTATGGTTGGGGAAAAAATCTGCATTCTCCTAGAGTGATATTGCTTTTTACCATGCTTTGAAAATGACAGGAGGCTTTGTCAGCCTAAGAAAAGTTTTCCTGGTTGGTTTCAGAATTTGCTGACAGAGCAGTTGGCACAGTGAATTGAGTGGCCCTAGGGGAATGTTTTAGATGTTATCTAGTGTTTAGTGTAATTGATAAAATAATTGCATTTTTTGTGAGGGCATTAAACTCCAAAGATCTGCTTTTCCCCATATTCTCATTCATTTCTTTAAACATGAGAGAGACAGAGAAAGAGACAGAGAGAGAGAGAGAGAAAAGTACAATAGCAATGAGCATGCATTTTCCTCCTCCTCTGCTTTTCTTTGAGAGTTCTGGCAGGTAAAGCATGATGGACTGAATACCATTGAACATAAATTCCTATGGACAATTAAAGAAGAGCTGTCTTGTGCATGTTGGTTGTTTAACAATCAAGACTTTTGTCTACCTGTGAACTGGAACTTTGTAAGAGTGGGCAATTATTGCTGGTATTTTTGTTCCTATGATCAAACAAGGAAGGCTCTCTCTCTCTCTCTCTCTCTCTCTCTCTCTCTCTCTCTCTCTCTCTCTCTCTCGTATCTAAATTTAACATGTAACAACTGACAGTGTATATTACAGTCCATATACTGACACCTTATTATAGGAGGTTGTAAATATTTTTCCCATTAGAAAAAGCAGGAATTTATATCACTTTGATATTTGATATTGTTACGACAATCTTCCACTATTATCTTCCAATTGATGTTTTGCCATTGACTTCAAGGGATGGAGGCGGGTTACACTTCTTGTTATGTCTCTAGCTAGTTAATCAATATTACAGTATTTTTTGCTGTATTACTTTGACTTCAATGTTTGGTACTATGTTGGTACTATGTTGTTTTGGCTCTTGGTTAATCTCTCTCATTCATTGATTTAAAATGTCCCCTCTGTCAAGGAGACAGAGAGCGCATTCACACATACATTAAAATGCTGCTTTTCCTAAATGCAGTCAATTTCAAAATGCGCTTAAATAAACCCATGCACTATTCACACTTGGTTTATTTAAGTGCATTTTGAAATTGACTGCTTTTATGAAAAGCAGCATTTTAATGTACTCAGGTGGGGGAAGAGGAGGAGGAGCAGCAGTAGCTGAGAGCCAGGGAAGCGGGGTGCTGTGTAACTGGCATGATATTGACTAGGTTAGTCAGTATCATGTCAGTTACACAGCGTCCCGGCTCTCGGCTCCGCTCATCTCCCCTCGCCGAGAGCCAGGGAAGCGAGGTGCTGTGTAACTGACATGGTACTGACGTGACTTGCCCTGACATTCCAACAAGAGGATTTATGCCGGTCATTTCAAACCCGCTCTTGTAAAGGTAGGTTTTGGCTGCTTGCCAATGCGCTTAAAAAACAAATTCAAGCACGGTTAAAGAAGCGCATAGTCTTTCACACATCAAGGTAATATGCTCAGAAAAGAAAAAAACACTGGTCTGCTGAATGTGGGAATGTGCTCAGAGATTGTCACTTGCACAAATTCTGAAATCACTGCTGAATCTCTGAATAGCAAATTCAAAACTAGATCGCTGAATAAATGTATTTTTGAATACACAAATACTGTTTTAATTTTGATGAATTGACTTGAATCAGAAAATTTCATTTTGACATGACAGTATTTACTCATTTTGATAGAAAATTTTAATTTTGTCCTACATTTTAAAAATTCATAATCTAGGGAACGTTTAAGGAAAATTTTGTGCACTTTGTATTTGTCCCCAAACTTCAGAATTTTGCCAAAATCTTCAGAAAATGTCCAATTTCACATAATGAAAATTTCTTTACCCAACAGCTCTATGCTTTAAGTTGTGTAATACTTATTTTATAAACATATTTGAATCATATTATAGATAAATAACTTGCATCTTGGAAGGTGGTCAATCTCCCCTCCTCCCCCTCGGATATTGAACTGGATCCATTGTTAACCCTCAGTCAACTTGGAGCTTGTTCTAACTGTGTTGTATAAAATTTTAAAGATGCATGTTGCAAGCAATCATAGAAACAAAATGGGTTTTGACTGTACAGAATTTCAGGGGTCTGGCTACCATGGAGCAAGGTTAAGCTCAGGCCCGAGACTATGAAATGTTCAAAGGTGGAGGAAGCAGGGCTGGCACACCATTCCTATCTACTCTGAAAATTTCCTAGTGGCACTCAGGCTGATTGCCAAAAGCCCCACCAAGAGGCAAGTTTTCAGAGTGGGCAGTGGTGGACTGTCTGATAAGGTTGCTGCTGTTCCAGGAGGAGCTGGAGCAACCCAATGGGAGCTGTGGTGATGCTGTCTTCATGGGTAAGCTCTGCCCAGCACTCTGAAGATCCCCACCTGTTTGCCTTTGGGGGGCATGATTGAGGGATGTGCCCGGTTCTTCCATAGCCTTGCTGCACCACTGCAGCTCCAAATTCTCAAAATGATTATGAAAATTCATATAGCATGTTACTTTCATAGTAAGACATTGCTCTGAATGGTTTGTTTTATTTGAGAACTATATACTTTAGTATCTTAAATATCTATAAACAATGAATAAGATATACATGGGTAGATATTAGACTATTAGTTCTGGTTATTATTTTTTCTTCTTCTTGTTATTCATTTGAAATCAGAATATGTCCAAGGGTGTTTTCAGATGTTATGAGATCACAGTCAACCACAGTGAACCATGGTCAATCCCGCGGTGGGGCCAAAGCGCCCTGAACGTCTGTTTGGCGGGTGCCAGATGTTCACCACAGTCAATCCCCAGCAGGGGTCAAAATCAACCACCCTTCTGGAGGTCCTTCCAGGACCATGGGTATTTTCAGATGTGACAGGACCTGTATTGGCCCCGGCACAGAAACACCCATTGATCCCCCACCAGGATCCACCGCCAGGATCAAACCGGCTCACCCAACAGACAGATTTCCAGTGGGGAATCACGGAGGGGGCAGGTCCATGCGGCTCAATGTGCGGTTGCACAGCCCCGCCCCCCCACGCTCTGTAGGCCGCCCGCCCTCTTGGGAGATGGGCGGGCACCGCAGCCAATGTGGCCGCAGCGCCCGCCCACATTGACCATGGCCCGGAATCCTGACGCTGATTCCGGGGCATGGTAGGGGGATAGATGAGATGATCCCCCGATCACGGGAGGGGGGGAATCACATTGAACACGCAAATTGAGATGGTCCAGGCAGGACCTCCGTTTGCGTGGTCAATGTGACCCCATGATTCACGGAGGTGAACATCTAGCGGTGAGCTTCCGTTCCCCCCAACAGACGTGACTTGACCACGATCACCATGTGGGAATTCCCCGTGGTTGAGCGTGATCTCATAACGTCTGAAAATACCCCACCTCTGAAAGCGTGGTCAAAGCGATTCCCACCGGGAAACAAAAAAAAATAACTGGGAGATCATGCAGGACATGGAGGCAGTGGGGCACCACAGGACCATGGCCCAGTGCCGCTCCAAGGTCAAGGAGCTCAAGAGGGGGTACAAGGCCATAAAAGTCAACAACCAGCGGAGCCCAGTCCCGGTGGAGCCACGGAGCCTGGACTGCCCCCTACTACAATGCCCTGGAGTGCATCCTTCACATGAAGGGATCCATTGTTGCCCCTCACTTTGTGAGGAGCATCATGGTCCAGGGCATGGAATGGGCTGAGGTACCCCCTCCCCTCACTGCCCCCCTAGAAGACAACAACTCCAGCGGTCCTGCCCCCCATGAGGAATGCCCCAGGACCTCGGGCACCAGCAGGCCCCCCTCATGCACCAGACCCGAGAGCCCCCAGTCCCTGTCCAGACCAGGAGAATCTGAGACCAGCACAATGGTTACCCTCAGCCAGTGGATGCAGGGGGACCCCAGCAATACAGAGGGACTGGCCTCTTAGGACTTTGAGACAGACATCAAGGGTAAGCAAGCGGGTGGGTCAGGACACGGACCAGGGGGATTGGCCGAGGGGACTGGAGGGGGGCACACTGGGGACGGTTCCACCCCCAGCAAACCCAGGCACCCCGACAATGGGGAGGGTGCCTGGGGGGCCACCGGGGGACACGGTCAGACCACCCCTACCCAACCCCTCCCATATCCCCACAGGACACAGGACGCCCTGGCACCTGTGACAGGCGGGTGAGAAGAATGGTGGAGAGCAGCCCCAGGAGCATCCGGAGGTCCCAGGTGAGGCACACTAGCAAGTGGGGTGTGGGAGAGGGCACCGGTGGAGGCTGGGCGGGGGAGCCAGGGCACACGGTGTTGGGGAGGGGGGGCCTGGGCGCAGGGGTACACCGTGGATGACACCGTCCGCCAACCCAAGGGGGGTCACAACCCCCCAGCCATGCCACGTGATAGGAGGTGGGCGGCTGGGATGCCTAACCAACCTCTACTGTGTACCCCAACAGGGCAACCCGATGGGTCCCAGGAAGCTGGCCCCATGCCCCAGCACAACAGATGAGGGAGCACCGGGCACGGGTATGGTGCCGGAGGGAGGAGCAGGTGGAGGACATAGTCCGCTCAACCACCGAACAGGGCGAGCGGATGATCGTGGCCATCAATAGGATGGAGGCGGCCACAGAAAGGGCCATCCAACAAGTGGAGGCAAGGGACTGGAGGCTGCAAGCGGAGGTGTGCATAGAATGGAGGTAGGAGCGCCAGGAGCACAGCAGGCAGGTGGAGGCATTTGGGCGGCTGGAACAGGTCATCGACAGGATCATGAGCGAACATTTGGTCAAGATAGACTGCTCCCACAACATCGGCACATTGCTGCTACTGCACGTGGGGAGCATGAGCACGTACATGATGGCAGCCGCCCTGCCAGGCAACCTGCCAGCCCCAGCCCCGATGCCGGGCCCCTCAGCTCCCCCATCACCTCAGCCACTGCCCCAGCCACTGGCATGCCCGCTGGGTCTGCGCATCCGCCTCCCAGTCCCTGTAGGCTTCTGGAGGGAGAAGCCGCCCAGGAGGGTCCCTACGACGCCGGGTCCACCTGCCCTCCCACCACCACCTGCCTGTCAGGACACCGAGGCCTGCCAGGACAGCAGGGGGGAGGGGAGCTCCCAGAGCTCCATGATGCCCACAGGGCTGCTGAGGGAGAGGCCCCGGCAATGTGGGGGATGGGGGGAAAGGGGCAGAAGGGGGAGGGTGACCTGAGGGGGGGACACGGCACAGGGAGATGGGTGGTGGTGGTGGGGGGGGCACCTGTAGCTGGTGGTACCAATAAATGTACGGGCACCACAGTCGCCTCCGTGGTTCTGTTCATGGGACTGGGACTGGGGGTGGGTGGGTGTTGAGGCGTGCAGCTCGGTGCAGCTGGGTGCCTCGGGGTGGTGAAGACGGTGGTGTGTGCCCTCACGCCTCTGCCTCCTGGCTGATCCGCCTGGCCAGGGCTGCTCGGATTCACTTTGTGTACCAGTACTCCTGCGGGTTCTCTGCATTCACATAGAGGGGCACGAGGCTGGGAGGGCACTGGGGCATGGGGTAGTTGAGGGCAGTCCCATCGGTCTTGCACACGTTGTGCAGCACACAGCAGGCTCCGATCACGAGGGCCGAGGTCTCCACTGTGTAGTCCAGCCAGCCCACAAGGCTCCTCCAGCACTGCTTGAGGGCCCCGAAGGCCCTCTCGACCACGGTCCTGCTCATGCACAGGTGAGTATTGAAGAGCCGCTCCACTGGGTTCCTGGAAACTGGGTACGACTTCATCAGCCAGAGGGTAAGTGGATAGGCCAGGTCCCCCAGGATGCAGGGGGGCATCATCACCCCCTCGATCCGGGTCATCCCCATGTCCGCGAAAACCCCACGGTACATCCGGGCATGGTAGGGAGAGCTGGTCATGATCCGAGCATCGTTGCTGCACCCAGAGTGGCCCGTGTACATGTCTATGAACCGCCCTCGGTGATCCACGAGCACCTGAAGCTGCAGGGAGTAGTACCCGTGTCAGTTGACATAATCCAAGGTCTCCCCAGTGGATGGGTGGAGGATTTCAATGTGGGTGCGGTCCACGGTGCCCATGCAATTGGGGAATCCTCCAGCCATGAAGCCAGCCATCACAGCCTCCTGGTATACCAGCTGGATCGCTCGGTCCAGGAGCACACCCTCCACCGTTTCGTAGACGTCTCACAGGATCCCAGCGATGGTGCTCACCCCAACACCGAAATGCTGCACGATGGAGCGGCAGGAGTTGGGTGTTGCAAGGGCCCAGACCCCGATGGACACCCGCTGGACCATGGGAATGAGGGTCCGCATGGGGGTGTCCCGTCTCTCCATCCAGGGTGTTAACAGCTCGGTGAGTCACAGGAGGACGTGCCTGTCCATCCTAAAGTGCACTCTCCAAGCGACCTTGTCCCATTGGGTCAGTGCTCTGGCCCACCACCCCCATGCCTGCTCTGTGACCCATACCCACTGGTCAGTGGGCATAGAGAGCAGGGCTGTGCACCCCATGGTCTCCCTCCACCACTAGAGCTGGCCGGCTGCCTTGCGGAGCTCAGCAGCCCACCCCTGGGCATGGAGGAGGGTCTGGTGGGCTGTCCTGGACACCTGATGGGCCCTGAGGTGGGCCAGGGAGCGCCTGCATCCGTGGTGGGCTCTCCAGGCTCTGTCCGTGCTCCTGGCCATGCACATCCACAGCCGGGTTGCTAGGTGCAACTCTGAGGTCTGGATATGCAGGAAGTCAGTGTGCGTGTGGTACCACTTCGCACAAATGGCTAGGTGCATTCCACAGGCACCCAACTGTCCCAGCTCCATGGTGAATGGCACCCCGGGAGGGCGGGAGCCACACCTGTTATAGGATGGGACCTGTGGCGCTCCACCCCCCGGTCGTACCCTGCCACCCGGGCTCGGGAGTCCGGGTCACCGTGGTTGCCCCCCATGCTGGCAGGCCCAACTCCTTCAGGACGAGCAGGATGGGGAGGTCACAGGCAACCCAATGCGTTCACCGGCATGCCCTGCAGGGGGTCTGGTGAATGGTCCAGCTTGCACCCGTGCCTGTGGGCAGCAGCTGCATTCCTGCTGTCATCACCTCCCACCTCTCTGTGTCGGCTGCCTGATGTCCTGGGCACCCTGATTAGTTTGTAGGCTGTCCTGTCTCTGTGCTCTGTTACAGCAGCTGGGCTGGGTCTACACCCCATGCCTCGCTCTGTAGTCATGCAATGTTACAGCCTGTGGCCTTATTGCTTGGCCTTGGAGCTCCCCTGCTTCCACTCCCATCCCTCCAGGGATTATGGGGCCCCCCTTTCCTTGAAGTTAGTATCAGGTGCTTGCTGGACCATGGCTGGCTGTGCTTCCCCAGGGTTCGCGGGCCCCAGCACCCCAGACGCCCCGCGTAGCTGGACCTTTGGCGAGACCATGGTCCTGTGTGACCTGTGGCATTACCCGGCTGTGCAATTGCTCCTGAGATGCCTGATAGCCTCATAGGTGCCTACAAGAGTATGAGCAAAGACCTAGGGTACTATGGCCATGTGGCAAGCGCCTGTGATTTCCGGCTGCATGTGGATACATTGGGCCTGTATCCCTTTACTGATGGGCGCATCCCGGAGATGAGGTGCTCGCATGTGGGTTGGTCAGCGGCGGAAACCGTGTCTGCCCTCTCTGTGTGCAGCCTGGCTGCCTACACTGCCTGTCTGGTGGAGGGGGGCCCTGCCCTGGCTGTGTCTTTCTTTAGCTGTGTTCACATGGCCCGAGGTTACCAGTGGTCTCGTGGGGCGATCTATCACCGCCTGTTGGAGCTGGGCCACCTTCTGTGGCCTCCACCTGCTGACTATGCCTTGTCAGAGCCCTCTGATGTGGAGGTGGCAGAGCTGGCTGGTGTGTGGTCCCGATCTGATGTGCAGGTGGGGTTCTCAGCTCAGAATCCCTTCGAGGCTTACTCCTTGGACTCCCAACACATGTCTGAGCTGGGCTTCTGTTGGGCCATGCTTCAGTGGCCCCACTTCATACACCTGGCAGGCCACTTGGCCCTGGGACCCTTTGTGGCCCCCTGCATCTGGCTGTGAAGCCCCCTGTGCCTTCTGGGTCCTGGATATTATTATTATTATTATTAACAAACATTTATATAGCGCAAGCAGTGTACCTGGCACTTTACAAAGTAATAAAATAGACACGGTCCCTGCCCCTAGGGCTTACAATCTGAGAGACAGGAGCTGGGGGAGAGAC
>QEPC01005822.1:9603264-9655238 GCA_003113815.1 Sphenodon punctatus
ACTTGAGACCTCGCATCTTCATGAATGTTAGACCCCTTGTCTCTCCCTCTGTTCCCCTTCCTAAGTCTCTCCCCCAGCTCCTGTCTCTCAGATTGTAAGCCCTAGGGGCAGGGACCGTGTCTTTTTTATTACTTTGTAAAGTGCCAGGTACACTGCTGGCGCTATATAAATGTTTGTTAATAATAATAATAATAATAATAATAATAATAGTCATTAATGAAGGCCAAGTAAACGACCCAGGTTTTTTTCTGGCTTTCCTTTCCAACCCTGAAATGGCTAATATTGGGTTTTTCCTGGTCTTTCATATTTTAGGGTGGAGACGCCAACTGGGAAAACTCCCACCCTTGAATTTAATTACCAGGACTGATCCTGGCACACCCCCACCTGCACACAAATTAAGCCCTGAGTAAGAGGTTTGAGGGTTGCAGATTGGGCAAAAATCTCTGCATCATTTGGATCAGCATTCCTGGGTGTATTTATGGGTTCTCTGTTTCAAATCCACGTGAAAGAGAGATGCAGCTATCCAAACTAGGCCCAGATTTTCATACCCAAATGCTTTATGTTCGCATCAGAAACAGAGTGTCAGCTTAATAGAGGATTCAGAACACAGGGGATGATCTAATCAATTGAGGATGCCAGCAGCATCAACTGGACCGATCCTTACTGAACCAGACCTATCCGTACCAAACTGAACTGAACTGAAAATATCTGCTCTTGGAGCAGGCTGCATATCTGACCCAATGGATGAGGATTGGAGCATACAGTCCAATGTATATCTAACATTATGTTTGAATTTGCCTTTCACCTTTACTTTCATTCCTCATTCTACAATAGCTGGAAGGACTTAGCTTCTAGAGTTACAGGAGTTGTACGGACACCAGGTGATTTCCGAAAGACTGGGCCATAGGGCAAGATTTCAAAGCAGAAATTCTCCAAATGGTAGTGCTTAATTTATTAAAACATAAATAAAAATAAAAATAAGAAAAAGTATTGCCAGGGCCCTAGCCTGCCCCTAAAGTCCCCTCCCCTCCCCCAAGAGCTTGTCAGAACAGGAAACTGAGTCCTGGTCTCCAACTAGTATCCAGCCACTGGACTAACCTGCCTCTCTGCAGCTGAATATAAAACAGGAATTCGCCCCTTCTCCCTTGCTGCCCCCTCATCCTGGAACTCCGTCCCTGCCCACATCCGCCTTGTCCCCTCCCTCCGCTCCTTCAAATCCCTCCTCAAAACCCACTTCTTCCTCGCTGCCTTTCCCGACGCTTGCTAGAACTTTCTTCTCAACATTTACAGTCTCCCCTCCCCCTGATTACAACCAAGCCAAGCACGTGCACCTGAGACTTTTCATTCGCTTGAATGTTTTGTCCCTTGTCTCTCCCTATGTCCCCTCTCCTTGTCTCCCCTCTCCAAGTCTTTTAGATTGTAAGCCGTAGGCAGGGACCGCGTCCATCTCATTGTTCTGTAAAGTACCAGGTACACAGCTGGCGCTATACAAGTGCTAATAATAATAATAAATAAATAAATAAATATATGATGACCAGCATAGGTGTTGGGGTAGGAAAGCCATCAGTGAAAGCCAAATAAACCATCTGGGTTTTTCTGGTGTTCATTTCCAGCCTGAAATGACTAATATTGCTCTTTTCCTTGTCTTTTACATTTTGAGGTACACACTCCTACTGGGAACATTTCTGGGGGCTCAGCCATCCCCCTGGAATTTACTTACCAAGGATGATAATTGACTATGTAATATACTTTACCACTTTCTGATACATAGCTTGAGCTTATTTTTCATGATGTAAAATAAGGGTCTTTCTTTAAGGCCCTTTTCACATGGGCCACAGGTGGTGGAGGAATGGGTGTATACCGGCAGCAGGTGGAGGTAGGTGTGCGGCCATTCCCATGGGTGCAAACCCAGCTACACCCATTTCCATGCATGGAGCAACCAGCATTGGCACCTGTTGCTCTGTGCATGGGTGATAGGTGGAGGTGGGTGGAGCGTGGGAATGCGCATGCACCCCCACCCACCACATGTGGTGTTCCCACAGGCGCCCACTCATCCTCCCACCCCCACCACGGTGGGCACCCCCTCACCTGCACACGTGTATGAGGCATCCCCTCATCTGCACACGTGTATGAGGGGGTGGCGGGTGCCTGTATGAAAAGGGCCTTAATCTCGTGTCTTCATTTGCTGAAGCTGGTAAAAAACAAGACTGGACTTCCTTTTAATTTTTATTTTTGTATGGACATTAGTGATCTCCCTCTCCTGCTACCACCTCTCAGCTGAGAGGCATGCTAGAGGTCACCCTCCACCCGCAGTCTCCCTCCACGGCAGCTGAGAGGCATGCTAGAGATCTCCCTCACCTGCAGCCTTCCTCCTCACCTCTCAGCTGAGAGGTGTGCTAGAGATCCCTCCTTCCCACAGTCTCCCTCTCAGTTGAGAGGTGGGGGAGGGAGACTATGGGGAGGGAGATCTCTAGTGTGCTTCTCAGCTGAGAGGCAGAGGGAGATATCTAGCATGCCTCCCCACTGTGAGTTGGGGAGGGAGACTGTGGGAAGAGAGATCTCTAGTGCACCTTTCAGCTGAGAAGTAGCTGTAGGGAGGGAGATTGTTACTACTTCCATCTCTCAGCTGGCCAGGCATTCTAGTTTGGGCTCTATGGTGCTGGCAAACCTGGATGCCACTGAGGCTGTGGGTAAACCTAAATGACAAGACAAGAACATGTGGGCACCCATTAGCCCTAATTGGCCTGCATGGTGAACATATAATATCCCTGGACTCTGATGTGCATGGTAGCTCTGTGATGACCACTTGAAGACCACGTGGCAGATACCTAAGAGACAGGTAGGTGGGAAGGTGCCTGGTGAAGGCTAATGTGGGCTATTGTCTTGTTTGATTTCACCCAGAGGCTTCTATGTAGCAGTTACTGGAGGGTTCTTGAGACAGCCTATAAGAATTACAGTTGGAGAAAACAAAATATGGTCTGTGAGTGAAGGTCCAGTGGAGTTCAGTTCCCCCTTCCCTGTGAGAGGATATCTGAGGTTGTCACAGACATTATAATACTTTAGACTCACCATGTGGGCATGACTTTTGGGGGAAAGAAAATAAAAAGTCTTTCCATTTCCATATGTCCATGGAGAGGTTCAGGGCCGGCCTTAGGATTTGCGGAGCACAGGGTGAAGATAAAACGTGGGGACCCTAGTGGTCCCTCCCCTTTGGGGCCAGTCTCTGTGGGGCCCTGAAGGTGGTCATGTTCTGGGCCCCACAATCTGTCCTGGTGAAAATAGAGGTCACTGCAGGGCCCTCAGGGCGGGGCCTGGAGCGACCGACCCACATTGCCCTATGGTAAGGCCAGCTCTGGTTATGCCTGGACTGGACTGTGCTGTGCTTTGGAACTCAAGAAAAATGAGGCAGTCAGATGTCTGAGTTTGTGTTTCTTGTGGTCTTTAATGAATAACATCAAATCCCTCTTTTAAAAACAACCCCCCCTCTTTTCCATCAGACTTTCCCTACCTCCTCAACCCCATAAGTTACTCTTTTATGCTTCTCCTTATCTTTCAGCATCCACCTCTTCCCTTTGTAAACAAGTGATGCACATGAACTTGCAACTTCTCAAATGCTTGAATATATCCCTGTCACTCCCTATGTTCCCCTCCCTTGTCCATTCTAGGTAGTAAGACCCGCAGGGCAGAGATCTGTCTCTAATCAGGGCTGTTCAGTGCCAGGCACATTGCTGGCATTACATCAATAATAGCAGAAAACTCTCTATAGCCTCGTAAACACTAATAACAGCAAAACCATATAAGGCAACTGGGCCTAGGATCCCTCATAGTTTTTTTAATTGATTTGTTTGAACAGAAGAAATATACTGAAAACAGAGGGGTGAACTGGAACTCTACCCTGTGCAGACATGGAGGAGAATACACTGAAAGTATGTAGCCTCATGAACTTTTCTTTTAATCTCATATGAATATTCCCCACTGTTGGGAAATACTTATCAGCAGGGAGTTTTAGCAGTTGCACTGATGGCCCTTGAAATGCCATTAAAGTTCATCGAAGACTTGTAAATAAAACTGTGCACAGACACGTTTCTCTCTCAGGAATACATCACTGGGGCTATGTCTAGAGGAAGAAAATCAACAATTCACAAGGCAAAATGTGGGAGGAAAATTAAAATGTGATGCTGTTGTGTCCATTGAATGGATGTTTGAGCCTTACTCCTTAGTGATGAGAAATAAAACTTCCAGGGCCGTAGCCACATTATGAAACTTAAACTGGATACATGTAAGAAGATGACAAAGCAGCAAAGAAAAAACAAACTGAAATGAAAACAAATATGAAATGTAGGTTTTGAAACATTCCCAAATATTCTGGTTCAGTCGCAGAGAAAAAATAAAGTAACTGCACAGAACAAGGAACAAGCACTGACATGAATTGATTTGTTTGGACTAACGCAATTGGGAATGGGGTAAAAATGACTAAATATCCCTGGCCATTTCTCATAATTTTTAAACAACTAATTGCTTTTGGACATGAACAATCCGATCCACAAACACTGAACATTCTGGAAGAGTAAAATATTTTTGAAAAACCCTTATAAAAATGGAAGAAAGAATATTATCAACACAGATATTATCCTCTCCAGTCTGATCTCCATAGAGCAGGGGTGGGCAAAGTTTCCAAGGCCAAGAGCCTCATACCAGCATTTTTATATTGCTGAGATCCACAAGATACTTTACATTGATTGCAGCTTCCTCTGATCCTGGGGACAGAGCAGTGTGACTTCCTTTACCACCACAAACCTCAAAGTTCTGACTTCCAGGCAGTCCAGCAGCTTTGGGCAGCAAGAATGGCTGCTCAGGGCATGCTGCCCTTCTCCCACGGCCATCAGGGAGCTCTGGCAGCAGCAGCAGTGGAATTGGCGTCTCAGCTTCTCTTGCTCCTGATGGAGCTCCGTGGAGACACCCCTAGGCAGCCATTTCTGGCAAGAGCTGCATGCAGCTCCTGAGCCACAATTTGCCCACCTTTGCTATAGTGTATCCTAGAGCTCAGGGCTGGCTTTAGGAGTAGGCAGAATAGGTGGCCACTAAGTGTAGCAATTTTCAAGAGGGCAGCAAAATGAACTAAAAATGGTCCTACCCCCACTAATTATACAAGCCCGTCTAAATCACTGAGGCCTCACCATCCGGGGCACTGTTGCTTTCCACAGTGGGGAATCAGGAGCACTTCCTCCCCTGCCTGCAATGCAAGTTCCCAGTTTGTGGCTTGCACTGTGGGAATGGGGAGCATTACTATCACATCCTCATTAATTCCCTGTTGATCTGCTATTCAGTAGGCAGAAGAAGCATTGCTTTCTTTGGCTGCAATACAAGCCCTGAGCTTGAGAGTGTCAGGTGAGGAGTAGCTTTCATATTTTCATATGTTGCCTAGGATGGTGAAATGTATAAAGCTGGATCTGGCCCTGTACCTGCCCCAGATTTTTGTAATGAGATCTTTGATCTTTACTGAATATAACAAGAAAAGAAAATCCACCCAGTTAGCTGCTGAAGTTTCTTCATGCAGGAATGGGATACGCTCGCTTAGCACCTGTTCAGATGCTCAAAGGTAGAGAAGCCTCCCTGCATGGAGATCACAGGGTGTGCATTTCTTTTTTGTTATTGTAACAACGAAAAAGAAAAATAATAATAATGAGAACAAAAACGTAAATGAATGTTTGTTTTTGAAATAATGGAAAAACACTGAAAAATTTATTTCTGGCTATAACCTTTTTGTTTCTTATTCAGTCCTGATGAAACTTAGGAAGATTATGCTATGTGTACCAACATTCAGAAAGATTTATTAAAGGGGGTTGATTTTAGAAGCAATTTAGAAGCAATTTAGAAGCAATGTTGTGATTTTATGAAAAGCTCCATACACATTTCTGACTACAACTTTTTTTATCTTTCATCCAATTTGCATGAAACCTAGAAATACTATGTCCATCCAAAAGTTTAACACACCTGACAATTTTCAGAACAATTGGATAAAGTGTCCTGATGTTAACTTGAAAATACATTTCCAGCTGTAACATTTTTATATTCCATCCTGTTTTCAAGAAATTTGGCAGAAAGTATCCCATACCTTCCCTGTCATTTCTTCCAAACTACAGGACAATTTGATAAAGGAACCCAATTTTATAAGCAATTGAAGTTGTCCCCTTGAAGACCATTATTCAGATAAATAGCAGCACATGTCATGCCAAATCAGAAGCAGGCACCTGGCATGGCAGGGGGAGGGAGACTGTAGGAGGAAGGATGAGAAGCAGTCCAACAGACTGACAGACATTTTCACTCAATTATTACATGTTTCCAGTTTTACAGGACCAATGGTTTGTTTGGTGGTGGCTTCGAGGTGGACATAGGAGGCGGCCCTGAGGCGGGCATAGAAGGGACATAACTGGGACTTTGGAGATATCATCCCAGCAATCAGGAGACATAGTTTACACATCCAGACTGGCCAATTATCATCACAGTCACATCCTGCAGCACTGTGACAGAGGACATAAGAGAATCTCTATTGGCTCTTTCCTAAACAGATGCTTCTGACTTCCCAGTAACAAATGGGGGAGAGAAGTTGGGGGTGGTTCCAGCACAGATCTTTTACCACAGTGACATGTCAGAGAATCCCTGGCATAGGCTCATTCTCTGCATGTGCTGTGCAGGCATATACAATTGTGACCCTTTATCACATCTTTCTGATATTTGGCATAAATAATCCTGAATGTATGAGATACACCTCTGCCAAATTTCATGTACACTGGTTGGACTACAAAGTTGTTACAGTCAGACATACATTTATAAGTTAATTGCTTGTACCACTGTGACAGTTTATCCAATCCTTCTGAAAGTTGGCATAGGTAGTAAACATAAGGAGGGGTATATATTTGACATGCTTCGTCCACATTATATGAGACATAAAGAAGTTATAGCCATGAATGTATATGCAGATTTTTGCAAAATAACACAATTAAACTGCTTATAAAATTGGATTGCTTTATCCAGTCTTTCTGATATTTAGTACATTTAATTCCTTCTATTTGAAGTACAAGCCCCCCAAGTTTCATCCAAATATAATTAAAAACAAAAAGGTACAGATAAAAATGTATTTTCCATTGAAACCAATGGAAATCAAAAACGACAGCAAAAATGAAAACTACATTCAATATTTATGAAAACAAAAATGACAGATTTAAATAACAAAAATGAAAATAAAAAACAACATGGGGCCCTGGTGCACACCTCTAGAGAGCAGGAACAACAATAGCTTCTGTATGATTGTGGGTATCTAAGCTACTCCCTGACTCAAGCCACCACTATAGGAGCAAGGATAAATGTGGATGAGGCAGGACCATGGTATCAGTTTGCCATCATCCTTCTGTTTGGTTCTTCACGGTCCATATGTGTGGTTATGACTTAGGCATTTTAACGCTGCCATGCACACATATTGGACATCACTGTAGTGACTGAAAGGTGAGACTTTCTCTGTTAACCACAATGTGAAACAGGAATTTATCTTAGTGAGAGAGAGTGGGAGCAGGGACAAAGAACCCATCATTGTACAAGTGCTCTAGTCTCCTAGTCCTATAGTACAGAGACAGCTCTGTCCATAGAGTGGCAATGCAATATCATGCTATCTGAAGAGATGATTACTCTGTACCTTTCCAAGACAATGTTCTTTCATTGCATGGCTGAATTATTAAAAAAAAATAAACCAAAAACTGGCTGGCTGGCTGGCTGGGTGGGTGTTGTGAAGAAGATTCTGGATACAGAAAGTGACACGTGCCATTTAATAAAACAGAAACTGATTCTCTTATGTAATCCCCAAGAACTTTGGGAATTACAGATCAACACAGAATGCATCAGAAGTAGTGAGAGATCAGCATGGGCCCTGACAGAGCTATTGGCACCAGTCTCAGCATCATTGAAGAAGCATCTAAATCACCACTCAGTGTGGCACTGATATCCCCAGCTGACCAGGCCCGGGAAGTGCACAGGGAGGCAGTTTCAAAGCTCAGAAGTACACCTAAGCCTCTCCCCAATGTGAGTTAAGGCTAAGAAAGCCCCAGAGAAGCAAGCTAAAACCATTTCAGGAGCCTAACCTCACAAGTCAAAGGGGTAGAAGATGGTAAAGTCAAGGTCTGGAATGGGGACTCCTGGCACTAATGATAGATGTGTGAATATGTAGAGGTCCCTGGGAAAATTGTATCTGTGTTCTCCCATGTTGCTTCTGAATTTGTAACTTCCAGTATTGCTTCAATTAGCTTTTGAAGTGCAATATTGCTCAACTAGCTGGTTTATAAATGTAATATTCTGCTCATTCTCTGGCAGGAAATAATCTCCATTACAAGACTACCCAATATAATCCATCAGGCTGGCATTGTTTACATTCCTAAATGAGGCACAAGACTGAGCAAGCATTAGGTCTGCATAATATTTACTCACTGACCTTCATTTTGATGACCCTTCTAACATACTGAAAAGCTCTGTTTCTGAGGATTTATGTTCTAGCTGTTTGAGAACATATAACTTGCAAGGTAAAACATGCAATTAATATACTACTTTGATATCGTAGGGTGATTATGTAAGATGTGAACAATTATGGACAATCATAAACCCTCTTGTCACATTAAGTCAGTCAGGCAAGGCATTGTATTGTTGATGAGTCCTCTCCAGATGAAAAGGGTTTTCTTACTCCGTATGCTGACACTCAAATATCATACATTAATTTTATATTTAGGAGAATATTGATTAGTCTTATATTTCACATACCCAGAACACATTAGCAATGCTTCAAAAACAGCTGATCCCCAAAAAGCATTTGCTTTTTGACCTATATTTGAATTAGATTATGAATTCAAGCTGTTATATATTTTTCAAGAGCACTTACATTTTATAGAGATGAACATACTATAAATACAGTCGAGTCTGCCTAAGTTGAATTCACTGTATGGCATCTAAAATAGTTCAACTTTAGATGCCATACAGTCTCCTTATTTTCCCAGTGCCTGTCAGCTGTGGGCGCTTGGATAAGGTCGAGCCATTTGCAATTGAATCCTGTCAAGACAGAGGTGATGTTGGTGGGCGAGGGCTTGGGGAACCTGGGGTGGTTGAATCTCCTCTTGTTGGGGGGCGTTTGCCCTCCCATGGTCTCTGAAGTGCGGAATCTGGGTGTGCTGCTCAATTCACGGCTCAGTCTGGAATCTCAGGTTGTGGCCATGGCGGGGAGTGCGTTCCAGCAGTTACATCTTGTCCGGAAGCTTCAGCTGTATATCTCAGACTCCAACCTCGCCACTGTCATCCATGCCTTCATCACCTCGAGGCTGGATTACTGCAATGCGCTCTATGTGGGGCTGCCCGAGAAGCTGGTCTGGAGGCTGCAGCTTGTGCAGAATGCCGTGGCCCATCTCCTTACGGAGGTGGGTTGCAGGGAGCACATGACACCAGTGCTCCAGGCTCTGCACTGGCTGCCTATAAAGTACCAGGCCAGGTTCAAGGTGCTGGATTTAACCTTTAAAGTCCTTCACGGCCTGGGCCCTGCTTATCTGCGGGACCGCCTCACTCCCCATGTGCCCGTGCCACCCTTGAAATCATCCGTGGGAGCCTTTTTGGAGGTTCCCCCAGCGAGGCGGGTGGCCACTGATGTGAGATCTTTTTCAGTGGCTACCCCGTGCTGTGGAATTCACTCCCAGAGGAGGCTCGGTTGGCTCCCACTCTCCTGCTGTTTCGGCATGTATGTAAGACCTGGCTGTTCCGTCAGGTTTTTGGTGAGGGGTAGGGGTGGGGTGGGGGTTTCCCGACATATTTTATTTTTAAATTGTTTTAAAATGTTTGTATTGTTTTTATTGAATGCTGTTCGCCGCCCCCGGCTGCCTGAGGGCAGGAAGGGCGGGATATAAATTTTAAATAAATAAATAAATAAAAACTTATCAGAACTTTTAAACTTAAGTAGACATTAAAGAAATGGACCTGTCTTTGGTACATATACTGTTTGGTGTTTTAAAAACAAGAAAATATAAAAATGCTGTGACAAATCTTTATTAAAGTGATAAACACTTCTCAGTACTATAGAAATTAGGGTGGTGAATTTTGCTCTTAGCATTTTGTTATTAAGGAAATATATTTTACAGAGAGAAGTGCTACGATCTTGTGGAGTGCTTCCAACTCTGCAAGCTCTGTTTAAGTGTTAAGATTCACTATTAAGCAAAAGTTAATACATTTGCTTTCATCCTGCATACCACAGTTTAACAGTTCTGATCAAGCCTTCAGTCCTAAATAAAAGGTGTACAAGATCAGTAAGATGGAGGTGGAATCCTGCTATGCCTCAGTTATTTTAATCTAGCTGTGCTACATTAACATGAAATAACTTAAGAGCAGTGTGTTGGGTCCTAAGAGAACCCAATCTTACGTGATTAATCTCTGAAAATCTTACAAGATATAATTTGTCTTTAGAGTTAACAAGTACGATGTGTGCCTCTATTTGCCATTTAGTTCTTTCTCAAGACTATTGCTCCACCTCCCACTTCTCTGCTGCTTTTAGTTGTATCTGTCACTAGGAGGAGATAATCTGACTGACCTAATTTGGCTTTCCTTTTGGAATGTGGGCATTACTTCTGTTATGAAGTGCTGTTTGGGGACCGTTGCTCTGTATTACTTTTGTGAGCCATGATTTCTGTCAGTATGTTTTCTGTCAGTGTAATTTAGGCCGAGTCAAAAGTACTAAGACAGTGTATTTAGAATCAGGCTCTTCATCCATAATCTTCTGCTCAGAGAAATTTTAATATCTATTTTCCACCTGACTCCTCCAAACTAACCAGAATTCTGCAATATTTAAGTACAGTGGAATCCACATAAATTGAACTTGGTAACCTAAAAATTCCTTTTAAATTCAGCTGTCTTTCCTCCTGTCCATTAACTGTCCTATATGTTACACTGTCTCCTGTCACATACAATGTGCCCCTTGTATATTTTACAAATGGCATGTAAAGGATTACAAATAGCATAATTTCTCTTTCTTCCTTTCATATCTTGTCTGTACAATTGCTTACATTTTCTTTCTAGCAAGTTGAGGGCAGCAGTTCAGCGTCTCATACTGCTTGCCTAAAGTCATTTCTCACCTTTCTGACTGCTTGTTTTGCTATTTGCTTGGAGGTTCTTTTGACAGAAGATAGTTCTTCCATTCAAATGGTTATTTTCCATCACTTTTCTAAATTCGCTCTTTACTGCTTTCTAAACCTCCGCCACATTCCTCACAAGATTGTGGTCTACTTAGGTTCGCATGTCTACAGAACATCTCAGATTGCATGGCAGTACTCCATTGAGAATATTCCACTCTGTTCCTGCTGGGCCATTTGGTGTATCTCTGGCTTCAAGACTGGCCAATGACTCTAAGCTTGTTTGCAGTCACACAACACCTGCTCCACATTCCTGATGTATGTCACAAAGTTTATTATTATTTATTATAAACATTTTTACCCTGCCCCTCTCACTTAAAGGTGACTCAAGACAGCTCACAGCAAAAGCAAAAATGCAACATCAGTATAAATACATACATATAAAACCATATGAACAGAGCATAACAATCCAAAATGATCGATACAATACCCCCCACCTAACCCCCTATTTCATCCCCCCTCTTCTCCTCTCCCCTACCCACTCCCCACCAAACACCTGATGGAAGAACCAGGTCTTTCAACTTGGTTGGAAGGCAACAAGATTTGGGCTGTGAGAGATCTCCACCGGGAGGACATTCCAAAGCAATGGTGTGGCTGCAGAGAATGCCTGCCTGTCCATTCAGACCTGCCAGAAGCATGGGACCTCCAGGAGGGTGCTCCTGGACAACCACAGGGGCTACTCAGGGACCCTGGAGGTGAGACGATCCTTCATGTAAGCAGGGATCAGGCTGTTTAGGGCTTTAAAGATTAAAAACAGCACCTTGAATTGGGCCCAGAATACAATAGGCAGCCAATGCCCGGACGACTAGTGTAATGTGCTCCCTGTGGTCCGGCCTGGTCAGGAGATGGGCTGTAGCATTTTGCACCAGCTGCAGCTTCTGAATCATCACCAGGGGAAGCCCCACATAGAGTGCATTGCAATTGTCTAGTCTTGAGGTAATGAATGCATGGTTGATGGTGGCAAGGTCTGAGACACATGGGTGGAGACTTCTCACCAGATGTAATTGGCAAAAGGTGCCCCTGGCCACAGCCAACACCTGGGAATCCAAGCACAGCTGTGAATCCAGGAGTACTCCCAGGAGCCGCAGAGATTGAACCAATGGAGAGCGAGCACCCCCAATAATAGGTGTATTCCCCTCCTACAGATCACTGACCTCACCTACCAGTATGGCTGGGACACCACGGAGAATACCAGATTTATTGGTATCGGATCTCCCTGGTATCGGATTTACTGGTATCAGCATACCGGTTATTTAACATTGGGCAGTTTACCGTATTTTTTACATTGTGGCCTACAAGAGGTTGACACTTGCGAACATATTTTCTTCAAATGTACTGCTCTAACCGGGCCTAGACAGGTTCTGTTGGGCAGATATATACAGGATTTTTCTGACCTTGTGAGTTTGAAGTGGAGGTTGTTAGAAGGGGTGGATTTGAGACTTACGAATGCGGTGGCCAGATATTGTCAATTTTTTTTACGGTTGAGAACCATCAAGTTTGCCCAGTAAGTGGTCGGAGCTAATGTGATTTATATCTTGTAAGGGGGTATAAGTTATGTGTTTAGATTCCCTTGGGGGTTTGGAATTATAATTGTCAGAGGGAAACGGGTAGGGGATGTCTTGGACGGCTGAGATGGAAATACTGGTTATATAAGATTTTTTATGTGTATATTTGTGAAGTTATGTGATATATACTGTATGTTGGATTGTTATAACCTTTGGTTAACAATAAAATCTTTTGACTTTGACTTACATTGTGGCCATTGAAGTCAATGGCCGCAATTTAAAAAAACTGGTAAAGCGGCCATTGTTAAAAAACTGGTAAGACGATACTGGTGATTATCGGACTATTGGATTAATCCGACTACCTGATTACTGGGTATATCAGATTTATCCAATACCAATATTCCCACCCCTACCTTACCAGCATCGCCTCCGTCTTATGGGACTGAGCTTCAATTGGCTAGACCTCATCCAGTACTCACAGCTGCCAAATACCGGGACAGCAAGAAGACAGCAGGGCCTGGGTCGGATAAAAACTATATACTTAAGAACATAAGAAATGCCATACTGCGTCAGACCAATGGTCCATCAAGTGCAGCATCCTGTCTCCGACAGTGGCCAATCATGATGGCTTGGGAGAAGCACCCAACAGGCCACAATGGGGGATCCATTCCCTGTTGTTTCCCCCCAGGTCCTGTCATGGTCTCTGATCCTGTCTAGCTAATAGTTGCTAATGGACCTATCTTCCAGACAATTGTCCAAACCTCTTATAAACTCAGCTATAGTACTGGCCTTTACCACAGTCTCTGGCAGTAGATTCCACAACCCAATTATATACTGAGTGAAAAAAATATTTTCTTTTATTTGTTTTAAACTTGCCACCCATGAGTTTCATGGAGTGTCCCCTCGTTCTAGTACTAGCAGAGAGGGTAAATAACTGTTCCTTGTTTATTAGTTCCACCCCACTCATGATTTTATAGACCTCTATCATATCTCCTCTCAGTTGTCTCTTCTCCAAACTGAAGAGCCCCAACCTACCAAACCTCTCCTCATACGGGAGCCCTTACATGTCCTTGATCACTTTTGTTGCCCTTCTCTGTACCTTTTCTAGTTCAGCTATGTCTTTTTTGAGATGGGGCGACCAGAACTACACACAATATTTGAGGTGCGGTCGCACTATTGATTTGTATAGAGACATTATGACCTCCTCAGTTTTATTCTCTATCCCCTTCAAATAATTCCTAACATTCAGTTTGATTTTTTGACTGCTGCTGAGCACTGCGCTGTGGATTTCATTGTATTGTCCACAACCACCCCCAGATCCTTTTCCTGAGTGGTAACTCCTAGCTTAGTACCCAGCATTGTAGGTACTAAAATAATCCATAGTTTGGCTTATTATTTTTCCCTACGTGCATCACTTTGCACTTGTCCACATTAAATCTCATTTGCCATTTAGAGTTCCAGGCACCCAGTGTCATAAGATCCTGTTGCAGTTCCTCAGAGTCTTCTCGTGTTTTAACTACCTTGAATGACTTGGTGTCACCTGAAAATTTGATCACTTCACTCTTAACACTGTTAACACCCTTTTCCAAATCATTAATGAATACATTAAACAGCACCAGTCCCAATACAGAACCCTGAGGCACACCACTTTTTACATCTCTCCATTGTGAAAACTGACCATTTTGTCCTACCCTTTGCTTTCTATCTTTTAACCAGTTTCTGACCCATAGTAAGACACTGCCTCCTATTCCATGACTTTTTAATTTTCTCAAGAGTCTCTCATGAGGGACCTTATCAAATGCTTTCTGGAAATCCAGGTATACTATATCTACTGGGTCTCCCTTGTCCACATGCTGTCAGCCACCGCAGCTGCTGCCCAGCGTGGCAGCCCCCCCGAAGGCACGTGAACCCTGCTCCGCTCACCAGCAACATAACGCCTCCTCCATTACAGGCACCCCCAGCCGGAGACGCCAAAGGCAAAAGCGGCGAGGAAAAAGGCTCCGGGACTGTACGAGACGCCGAGGAGCCAGTACTACAAAGGCCGGCACTGCAAGAGTAGCAGTGCCGGTGAACAGAGCTACAAACCCTGGAGAGACTGCCCCCCCCCGAGCTAAGTGGTGAAATTGACTACCCTCTTTGTTTTGGATTGCTGTGTGTTCCTCCCTGACCCTGATCCCTTCCTGTTGTTTGTATTAGAGTGTGTTTCCATCCTCCCTGATATAATTGTGTATGTGTGATCCCCTTTCCCCCTTGACCCGAATTGCTGAGTGAGTGACTGAGAGCCTGCGGACTCGCCCGGTTGGGCCCTCCCTTCCATCCTGGGACCATCCCTTCCCTTTCCTCTTGGAGTGTGTAAGCCCGTGAACCATAGTGTGAACCTTGGGACCCCTCCCCTGTGGACCTGGCACCTCCCTCACTTATCCTCCCTACCATTTCCCTGGTGAGTGCAAGCAGTGAGTTTGGACCCTTTCCTCCTTCCCCAGCTCTGTGCCCTATGATGATAGGGGTCAACGTTCAGAGTGCGTAAGCACACAAACAGACCCAAACACTATCCTGATGGGCCTCCTTTCTCCGCACTTCGCAAGCAGAGCTCCCTTGCATGTGAGAGTTGTGAACGGGTGGCGCTTCTCCCCTTCCTACCCCCTCCCACTGACACATGCTTATTTATACCCTCAAAGAATTCCAACAGGTTAGTGAGGCATATACAGCTGGGTATGGTCTGCATATTGATGATGACAAACTCTCCAGCTGCATACGTTCTCCTGAGTAGCTTCATGTACATGTTGAACAAGAGAGGGGACAGAATAGAACCCTACAGGACCCCACATGAGAGATTCCCAGGGGATGAAGTACAGTCCCCTAATACCACCTGCTGTGATCTATCTGTGAGGTAAGAACAGAGCCATTGTAAAAGTGTTCCATCCACTCCAGCCAGGTCTCGCATTTGGGTTGCCAAGATCTCATGGTTCACATTTTCAAAAGCCACTGACAGAACCAGTAGAACTAGTAGGGTCATACAAGCCCCCTTGGAGGTCATCCACCAAAGCCACAAACAATGTCGCCACGATGTAACCAGGAGGAAAGTCCAACTTTGTGGGATCAAGAAAACCGGTGTGGTTCAGATATGCCTGCAGCTGCTGGGCCACGACCCATTCAATAGCCTTCCCTAAAAAAGGAAGGTTAGAGACAGGCCGGTAACTCATCAGAGCAGTCACATCGAGAGATTTTTTTGAGGAAGGGCCAGACCATAGCCTCCTTGAGGCAGTCTGACACCTTCCCTCCCAAAGGGAGGTGTTAATTATCTCGCCGAGTACTGGACCTAATGTCTCCTTGGAGGCCTTGATCAACCAGGACGGGCATGGATCTAATTCACAAGTTGTGACCCAAACAGACCCCAGGACATAGGTCACCTTGGCAGATGTCACTGATTGAAAGTCGTCCTGCAAAACATGATCAGACAGGACATTCCTAACCTCTGACTCTGCCACTAGCTCTGAAATGGTGGAGTCTAGGTCATGCTCAATGCAAGTGATTTTGTCCACAAAGTATGATAAAACATGTCACAGTGGGCCTTTGATGAAACCAGTTCCAGGCAGAGACAGGGTGCACCGACCAACCCCCTCACTACCCAAAACAGCTCAGACGGACACGATGGAGTGGATGCTATGAGGGTAGCAAATAACTGTTTCTTTGCTTCCTGCACAGTCACAGCACAGTCTTCAAAAATGCTCTATGCTGCAATCGGTTGTCTTGGGTGTGAGTACGGTGCCACCATTCCTCCAACCATCTCCTTTTGCGCTTCAGCCACCTCATGTCCTCCGTGAACCATGGGGACCTGCGGTGATGAAATTATGAGAGTAGACACCTTGGAGCCACCTGATCAATGGCTTCAGCCAGCTAGGTGTTCCAGAAAGTCACAAGGCCATTGATGGAGCAACTGTCGAGGTCAACAGGTAACTCCTCCAGAGCATTCTGGAACCCCTCTGGTTCCACACGTCTCTGTGGGCAGATCATTTTAACTAGCCCCACACCCCTACGGTCAGGCAGGCATGCTGGGATGGAAGCTTGCAAGAGGCAATAGTCCAACCATGGCAAGGGAGAACTCTTCTCCACCAATCAATGTACCCCCCACCCCCGCCCGCCTCAAGGTCAGTGCAGAATATCAAGTCAAGAGTATGTCTCCCCTCATGTGTCTGGTCCACTAGCATCTGGGACAGCCCCATGGGTGCCATGGCGTCCATGAATTCTAGCAATCAATCTAGTCTCGGACCGCTTAAAAGTGCCTCCAAAAGATACGCAGGGAGAAAAACCTGTATTCTGTGTGTGTGCATGTAGATGTTATTTACCACACGGTCCTTATGCCAGGCCACATGTCTCTTGTCAGTCAACAATAATATAAGTTCACATATCCAGCTCAGCCAGTGACTAAGTATCATTAATTCCCTCAGCAATTCCCTTCATACACTAGGGTCACCTTCCCTCAGATTCCTTCTGGCCAGTGTCCCTCCATGCAGCCTCTTCAGAAGATGTTACCTTTCCAGTGGTCAACAGCAGACTGACCTCTTCTTCCTGTTTGGCTTTCTTTTATAGCACAAGCCACGCCCATCAACTTCCTCTTCCTGGTGGCCGCAATCTTAAGTAGTCCTTTTCATGGCAGGCATCATCTTGTGCCTCAGCACTGCCACAGTGTCATCTGCAAGTTAATACTTCTTTCAGCCTTGTATATCATTACATCCTGCTCTGGGTATTCCCACAGTTCTGAGTTAAAGGATACATTAGATACATATTAACTTTCAAAATGTCTATGCTTTTCTATAGGGTTTGAACTTTCCTTGAATTTCTCCATTCTCAGCTCCAATCAGGTTCAAGCTGAAAGCTTGGTGAAAGCAGAAATTATGTGGTATTTCTTTTTTCCAAAACAGCCTATCATACTTCACACAGAATTCCATGATTTGAATAGGAAAACATATTGATTTTAATGTGAATTGTGTCAGACCCTATAGTACGAATACACAGAGATTGAAAAAGCTGGAACAATAGCTTCCAGATAAAGGGGAAATCAGAGAACTTAGATGAGATATTGAAGACCATGAATTAAGGGGGGGGGGGGGGGGNACAACACTGCCTCCTTTCCAGAAAACTGTGAATAACAATAAAAGATCACATGCTGAAATGAAATGCTCTTGAGATCTGCTAGTGTAAAATGAACTGCAAGAGGTATTTGTTTAGTAGCAATTCCTCTTTTAACACTAAGGCCCTTTTTGTATAGACACTCCCCCCCACACCATGTGCGGGTGCATGGGCTGTGGGGAGGGCGTCCGTGTGATTGCTGCGATGAGTGGGGGAGGTGGGTGCATGCTCCCGTGCCCCACCCATCACTCACACATGAAGCAACAGGTGCCAATGGCAGATGCTCCATGCGTGGAGATGGGTGGAGGTAGGTGGGCATCCATGTGACAGGCCACCCACGCACTGCCCACCTGCTGTGGCCTCCACCCATCCCCCCGTACCATCGGCCCATGTGAAAAGGGCCTAAGCATGTTCATAGAGGAAAAGGTCTTATGATGGGCAAGGAAGATGGAGCAGTGCAGGTTTTCATCAAGTTAATCACAGATGTTTTATATTTCATAACCACTGAATACAGTTTCCTGCGTCATATATGCAGTATTTATCATCCAATTACTCCTCTTATATTACAAGAGTAGATTGACTCTGTGAACAGTTAGTGCTCTCCGAAGGAAAGTGAAGTATTATGGATCTAGAAACTCCTTTTGCTACTGAAATACTAATATTTTACTACTAGATGGACTCTCTGGTGTTCAGATGGTCCCAAATAAACATTACCGATATGTTCAATTGATCAAAGGAATGGAGGAATAAACTGTATTTTAAATGTTCTTCCAATGAAAGACTGGGAAGCAGCTGAGTAGAAGATGTATTGTTAGCATTGATTTCTAATAGTCAGTAACAGCCTTACACTGATTCAGAAAGGAATCTGTTCTGGTGATGGTAATTCTAGAAGTGAAACATAAGGGATAAAAGTATTTATGTTCTGGTGATGGTAATTCTAGAAGTGAAACATAAGGGATAAAAGTATTAGCATCTCCTTCATGCATACAAGATTTTCACTACCCTGGTAGGAATGGCAGCAGAGGACAAAGGCTGTTTCATGCAGCTAGTACAAAAAACCCCTATTTTGGGGTTAGTCATGTACTACAGGCAAAGTAAGACTCTTCAGCCTAGAGATGATATGGGCTAGAGGAAAAGAGGGCATAACTAAGGGTACTTTAGGAGGTAGTGTAAAAAAATTCTTTTTGGCAGAGCCTTTGGCAGGTGTGGATAGCGGTTGGGTGGGTGGGTTTGGGGCATGAGGGTAGGGATTTTTAGAGGGTTTTAGTGTATTGTTTTGTATTTTTAATATTTTTCTCTTTTGTGTTTTTATTTTTGTAAGCCGAAGGGTGGGGTATAAATTTAAAGAGAGAGAGACTCTTTGCTGATAGACGGACGGTTGCCGTTTTGGTCCCTTTTAGGGATCAGTAAGAGCAATCAGAAATTAGAGCAGTCTAAAGGTTATTGTAATGCAGTACATAGGGACCACTCAGCCTGTTCACGACAGCAGCAAGGTCAAGAGTGCAAAAGTGATTTTTTATGCTACATTAGTACTCCACTTCCCACTCTCTTGTGTTCTCTTTAGCTGTGACCAAGTATCTGACCTTTATATATTAACATTATAATATTATATTAACACTGGTGTCTGCTTCGTACTTGCACTGAAGTCCATGCACAGATAGGGAAAAACTAGTGGGTTGCTCAGAGGTTTTGGAATGCTGCCCCCACAACATTGCCATACCCACATGAGTGTGTATGTGTAGAATTCAGGATTACACACACACACGCACACACGGTCATCACATTTCTAGAAATGGAATCACGGGGCATGCATGTACATCGCCTCTGCAATGGAGACTCCTAGGGGCTGCAGAACACTATAGTTCAATGATCCAGAACCTCTAGCAGCCTTCATTCGGGAGGCAACCAGGGCGTAGTATCCAGGGATGCAGTGTGTCTGTGTGTGTGTGTGTGTATGTATGCATTTGTAAGTATGTAATATACATGTGCACACACACACGCACATGGACAGGGTTGCTGGAAAGGTGTAGGGAGCTCTTCAGGACTCCCTTCTTTTCCTCCAGGACATGTGTGGAGCAGAGGGAAGGTTGTGGGGGAACAGAGGAGAGGTGAATATGTTTCTTCTTTCCCCACTCAACAGCTGGAGGGATGGACAGAAGTAGAATTCCAGCTGCTGTCTGGGTTATCAGCACGCATCCTTTGCCCCATAGAGCAGACTAGCTAAAATTAAAATTGACTCCATGTTTATTAACGTGGTATTGGAAAGCAAATGCATATCACAACTTAGTCCTAAAAACTCCCACCACCCAGCCCAGTGAAGCGTTCTGTCATGCAATGCGTAGTGCACTGAACTTCTAGCATGTGGAAAAAAAATTAAAGGTTGTGGGTTCGAGTCCCCCACTTTGGAACAGGGGGTTGGACTAGATGAACCCTTCAGGTTCCGTCCAACCCTACAGTACAATGATTTGAACTGACATAGGAACAAACAAACAAAAACAACTATTTTAAACTTTGTATCTACTTTCTGAAATGGATGAGGTAGGAAAATCAATGCAATAAACACTTTCCCTTAACTTACCCCCTCAATCTTATACTGAAGTTTTATAAGCACGAAAGGAGAGATATTGAATTTGAAAAGTAAATGTATGCTTTACTAAAAGCTTTTGAAAATAGCAGAAAAAGCACATATTTAAATGTGCTTTTCTTTATATAATTGCCTTCTTGAAATGATTTCTATAATTTTCTGTATTTGTCAACTATATTTAACATCAGCTGAGAAAGAAAACTAGTATTATTATTGTTAGCAAGCATTTATATAGTGCCAGCAATGTACTTGGCGCTTGACAAAGTAATGGAATAGACATGGCCCCTGCCCTAGGGCTTACAATCTGAGAGACAGAGAGGGACGGGGGGTTATATTGTAAAACATAGTTACAATATGTGGGCAAATGTTTGACATTTCTCCTAAGTTTGAAGAAATCATTGGGAGGCACTTTGTTTGTTGGAAAGGCATTTGTAACTTCATATGTAGGTGGATGACCTACAGATGAAAATGATCAATGATATTTAAGTATATAGTTGGGATGTGAGGGCAAATTTTAGTTCTGTGAGTTTCCCTCATTACTGTAATGTGTTATGCATCTATAGCAATGTAGCTATGGAGATTTTGTTTTAAAATAATAATAATAAAAAAAGTGATTGTATCCAGTCTCTTCTAACAGCTGGAGACAACATTGTATAAAAATCCTTTAGTGTTAATTTTAACAAATATATTGCATCAGGTGCAGGTCAGGCTGGACCTTTATTATCATCCATCACAAAGGAATATCTTATTTCTTCCCACACTGAGTGATAGAGTTGCTAAAGGATACACATTTTTTAACCAATGACCTTTTTTAACCAGAACTTGTTTTAAAAGATAATGTTAGAAATACGTGATTTTTATCTTTACAAAGTTTTAAAGATAGGCTTTTAGGATGAAAGATTGGTACAAACACATCCAAATCATTACTTTTCTCTTTTTTAAAGAACAATCTGATCAAAGGCAACTGAATCTCTTTCAAATTTTCAGACTTCTGTTTTGCCCAAGTTAGATTGCATAAAATCAAATCTGTTTCTTTTTTTCTCTTAGTATATTAATGCACACCCACTGTTTCTATTCATGATCACTTACTCAGTAGTTTTAACTCACTGGTTCTTTAAATACTAGATGAGTACTATGACAGTCAGAAAACTGGTACATCTTAGTAATGAATTGTTCCTGCAAGGCAGGTGGATCAACCTTCATTTGGTGAAACTGCAGAGACAGGGGGTGTTTACAGACGTTACGAGATCACAGTCAACCACAGTGAACCACACTCAACCCTGCGGTGGGGCCAAAGGGCCTTAAACGTCTGTTCAGCGGCCGCCAGATGTTCACCACAGACAATCCCCAGCAGGGATCAAAACGAACCACCCTTCCGGAGCTCCGGCCTGGACCATCTCTGAAAGCGTGGTCAATGCAATTCCCACCAGGAAACAACAAAACATAATGGGTGATTTCAGATGTTACAGGGCCCATTGGCCCTGTACCGAAATCACCCCATTCATTCCCCGCCGGGGTCACCCCATCACTCCATAACAGACGTGCCGGGGGGATCCCGGTGGGGAATCTGGGAGGGGGCAGGTCCACGCAGCGCAACATGCGGCCGCATGGCCCCGCCCCCTCCACACTCCCACCACCCGCCCGCTGGGGGGACGGGCGGGCGGCGGGGCCAATGCGGCCGCCGCATCGGGCCGGATTCGCCATGGCCCAGGATCCCGCCGGGGATCCCGGGCCGTGGCGCCCGGCCAGATGTTACTTTTTTTTGGTCCCCGCTGGGGATCTCTTTGAGCACGCTTCCCAGGACATTCCCCCCGCTAGCCCGGGAAGCGTGGTTCAAATTGACCCCATGTGCCGATTGAGCGTGGCGAACATCTGGCGGCCACCAAACACACGTTCGAGACACATTGACCACAGGTGGGTATTCACCGTGGTTCACTGTGATCTCGTAACGTCTGAAAATACCCAATGACTGAATGGCAACCACCAGCCGGAATCAAGCAAAATGATTCCCAGCTGGGGACAAAGCAGCAGCATCGCTGCCAGTCAACAACCAACAACATAGGCTGGAGAGGGACATTTAAAGGGCACACAGCAGCAGGGGGACATGGCGGGATGGAGCGAGGTGGAAGGGAGAGGAGAGCGAAGGGCGAGAGAGCAAGGGAGGAGAAGGAGGAGGCGTAGGCAGAGGAGGCGGTGGTCGTGCTGCACTCAGAGGTGGTGGAGGGACAGCAGCAGCAGCAGCGGCAGCAGCCAGGACAGGCCGCCCTGGAGACAAAAACTGGCCATGGGGACGAGGCACCCTGGAAACGGGTAAGGGAATCAAAGGGGGGGTAGCAAGTACACAGGGGCACCAAGGGAGCCAGGCAGGCTGTCAGGGGGGGAGGACAGGGGGAAGGTCCGCGGGGCTGAGGCAACTCAGAACACCCCCCCTTATGTTCCACAGACACAGAAACGACTCTGGGAGCCCGAGCCCCCGGAGGTGGTGGGCGAAGGCCAGGCAGGGGAGGAGGAGGACCTGGACCAGGAGGGCCCACGTGGGAGATGGCTTTACCACCGAGGGAGAAAATGGGGGCACAGGGAAACCCAGGACTTCATCAGGAACTGGGAGACCCTGGAGCATCAGCTGGAACTTGCGGACAACCAGAGGAATGAGCATGTGTACCTGGAGATTGTGCGGGACATGGAAGTGGAAGGTCATCAGGGACAACAACCGGCAGTCCAGGCTCCATGCCTGGGACTGCAGGTGTGCACATTAGGGCGCCCCCTGACACCCCACCCATGTCGCCCTCTGGGAGCTGGCCCAGCCAGCTGGGGGGGGCAGGGGTGACCCGGGGCACCCTGGCCGGTAGGCAGGTTGCGAACAGGGTGGGGTGACACCTGCCCCAGCCTATAACGGGTGTGGCTCCAACACACCCGGGTCACCGTTCACCATGGAACTGGGCCGGTTGGGTACCTACGGGATGCACCTAGCAGTCTGCACAGAGTGGTACTGCTCACACACGGACCTCCTGTACATCCAGACCACTCAGGTGCACCTGGTTGCCCGGCTGTGGGTAAGCATGGCCTGGAGTGCTGCCAGAGCCTGGTGAGACCACCACTGTCGCAGGAATTCCCTGACCCGGCTCATGACCCAGCAGCTGTCTGGAACAGCCAGGCAGGCCCTCATACACACCCGGCAGTGGGCTGCAGCGCTCTGCGAGGCAGCCAGCCAGCTCCAGTGACGGAGGGAGACCATGGGCCACACTGCCTAGCTCGCTATGCCCATTGCCCAGTGGCTATGGGTCATGGAGGGGACACAGGGGTGGTGGGCCAGGGTGCTCTTAGGAGATGCCACCACAGCTGGAGGAGTAAAAAGCACGGTGGCGGGGATCATAGGCAGGCACGGCAGCAGCAGAAGGCCATGCCCCCAGAAAATGAGGAAGAGCGGCCAGACGCAGTTTCACGGGGGATGGCCACACCCCCAGAGCTAGTGCCGCCCCCAGAGCATCCAGAGCAATGCAGGGATGCAGGTAGCCCTCACGCACCGGGGGGGCAATCAGGAGAATTACGCCGCTCCGCGCGTTTGCGAGGAAAAGGGGGCGGGGCTTCCCCTATTTAGGGCCAGGAGGGACTCTCACACACTGCCGGTGATCAGCAGTGCTGTGAGACTGGCCCCAGAGCGTCATGGTGAAGTGTGGAGAGCTAAGTAGCAATTACATTAGAAATTGTGTTGATTGAGAGAGAGAGTGTGTGAGCGAGTGGGAACGAGTGACTGACTTGAGAGGTATTGTGTATTGTTGTGTATTCCCGAGCACTGTGATATATTCCTTATCCCCCCGGGAAACCCCGTTGTGTGTTTCCCTGTGTCTTCCCTATCCAGCTACCTTCCCTTTAACCCTTGGGCCCTACCCTTCTCCCCTCGCCCCACAGACAGAGCACTTCCCTACTCCCCCAACACGGTAAGACTGGGTGAAGGAACCAAGGGTGAGTGGGTGAGGTTGCGTGTATTGAGGTGTGAAGGGGCTTCACACAGGGCGTGGTGGTACCGGAACCCCTATGATGATAAGGCCCATATCCCTTTAGGGACTTTTTGGCCAACTTACAACCTGTGGGGAAGTTTTCCAGTGTGGTGGAGCCCTTGTGAGAGTGAAGGCGAGAGAGTGCAGGGTGCGAGTGTACTAGGTCCTTGGGGAAAAACCCCTTATTCCCTACCCTTCCATAACAGGCGCTGGCTCAGTAGGATGAGGCCGCCTGGAGAGCGCACCTTTGGATGGACAGGTGCACCCTACTGTGACTCATGGAACTGTTAATACCCTGGCTGGAGCAGCAGCACACCCCCATGCGGACCCCCATTCCCATGGTCCAGTGGGTGGCCATCGGGCACTAGCAACGCCCGACTCCTGCCGGTCTGTCTCACAGCATTTCAGTGTCAGGGTGAGCACCATCGCTGGTATCCTGCGAGACATCTGTGAGGCAATGGAGGGCATGCTCCTGGACCGAGCAATCCAGCTGGTGGATCAGGAGGCCATGATGGCTGCGTTCACGGCTGGAGGGTTCCCCAACTGAATGGGCACCGTGAACGGTTCCCACATCGAGATCCTCCACCCCTCAGATAGAGAGGCCGCAGAATATGTCAACAGACACAGGTACAGCTGCAGCTGCAGGTGGTCATGGACCACCGAGGGCAGTTCATAGACAATTTCACGGGCCACTCAGGCTGCAGGCACAATGCCCAGATCACAACCATCTCTCCCTTCTATGCCTGAATGTAGCGCGGGAACTTTGCAGACATGGGGATGACCCAGATCGATGGGGTGATGATGCCCCCCTCCATCTTTGGGGACCCGGCCTATCTCCTTACCCGGTGGCTGATGAAGGTGTACCCGGTCACCAGGAACCCTGTGGAGGCACTGTACAATACCCGCCTGTGTGCAAGCAGGACAATGGTTGAGAGGGTCTTTGGGGCCCTCAAGCGGCGCTGGAGGAGCCTTGTGGGCCGCCTGCACTACACGGTGGAGACCTCAGCCCTGGTGATCGGAGCCTGCTGTGTGCTGCACAACGTGTGTGAGACCAAGACTTCCCTCGACTACCCAGTGCCCCGGCTCCCTCCGGGCCCCGTGTCTCTCTATGTGAACGCAGAGAACCCGCAGGAGTACCGGTACACAAATCGCATCCATGCAGTCCTGGCCAGGCAGATCAGCCGGGAGGCCAAGGCGTAAGGGCACACACCCCAGTCTCCACCGGCCCAGGTCCTCCACCAGCACCCTGGATGCGGCCCTTGACTCCCACCTGCCCCCAGCCCCGGGCCCATGAACAGTACCATGGAGGTGACTGAGGTGCCCGTACATTTATTGTGACCACCACCTACAGATGCCCCAACACCAACACCACCACCCACCTCCCAGTGCCGTGTCCCCCCCTCGGGACACCCTCCCCCTTCCCCCCTTTCCCCCCATCTCCCACATCTCCGGGGCCTCCCACCCAGCCACCCTGTGGCTGCCATGGACGTCTGGGAGCTCCCCTCCCCCCTGCTCTCCATGTCCCCAACTGTGTCCTAGGAGGCCTCAGTGTCCTGGGGGAAGGTGGTGGTGGGAGGGCGGTGGAGTCAGTGCTGAAGGGTCCCCCCTGGGTGGTGGCTCCCTCCGGAGGCCTACAGGGACCAGGAGGCAGATGTGTAGGCCCAGCGGGCATGCTGGCAGCTGGGGTTGGAGTATTGCCGGGGGGGCGCTGAGGGGCTCAGCATTGGGGCCAGGGTGGGCAGTTTGCCTGGCCGGGGAGCTGCCATCACGTAGGCACTCATGGTCCCCATTTGCAGGGGCAGCAAGGTGCCAATGTCATGAAAGCGGTCCATTTTGGCAGAGTGCTCCCTCACCATTCTGTCGATGGCCAGTTTCAGCCACCCAAACACTTCCACTTGCCTCATGTGTTCCTGATGCTCCCGCCTCCATTCAAGTTGCACCTCCACCTGGAGCCTCCAGTCCCTTGCCTCTGCTTGTTGAATGGGCCTTTCAGTGACCGCCTCCATCCAATCAATCGCCGCGATCATCCGCTCATCCTGCTCAGTGGTTGAGCGGACTATGTCCTCTGCCTGCTCCTCCCTCCGGAACCTTACCCGTGCCTGGTGCTCCCTCATCTATTGTGTGGGGGCATGGGGCCAGCTTGCTGGGGCCCCATCGGGTCGCCTTGTCGGGGTACACATTAGGGGTTGGTTAGGCACCCCAGCCACCTCCCCATCCTGTGGCATGGCTGGGGGGTCGTGCCCCCCCTCGGGTTAGTGTCTGGTGCCTTCCCCTGGCATTCCCCTGCACCCAGACTCCCTCTACCCCGCAACACGTACCCCCGGGTCCCCCGCCCGGCCTCCCCGGTGCCCTTTCCCCCCCCCTTGCTGGTATGCCTCACCTGGGACCTCACCCGCCTGTTGCAGGTGCTGGGGCGTGCCGTGCCCTATGGGGATAGGGTAGAGGTTCTGTGCGGGTGGTCTGACCGTGTCCCCCGGTGGCTCCCCGGGCCCCCTCCCCATGGTCTGGGATGTCCAGGGTTGCTGGGAGTGGCCCCATACCCAGTGTTCCCCCCTATCCCCCTCAGCCCATCCCCCCATGTCCATCTCCCCTCCCACCCACCTGCTTACCCTCGATGTCGGTCTCTGAGCCCTCTGAGGCTGGTCCCTCTGTGGCACTGGGGTCCCCCTGTGTCCACTAGCTGAGGGTAACCAGTGTGTCAGCCTTGGATTCTCTCAGTCCGGACAGTGACTGGGGGCTCTCTGGTGCGTGAGGGGGGCCTGCAGCTGTGCCTGGGCGTGTGCGGCCTGCAGCTGCATTCCTGCTGTCATCACCTCCCACCGCTCTGTGTTTTGGCTGTCTGTTGTCCTTGCCATCCTGATCTGTGTGTAGGATGTCCTGTATGTGTGTCCGGTGCCATCAGCTGTGCTGGGTCCACACCCCACGCCTTGCTCATTAGCCAGGCAATGTTGCGGCCTTTGGCCTTATTACTTGGCCTTGGAGCTCCCCTGCTTCCCCTCCCATCCCTCCAGGGATTGTGGGATCTCTCTCGCCTTACATTTAGTATCAGGCATGTGGTGGGCCATGGCTGGCAGGACTTCCCCGGCGCTCACGGGCCCCTCCACCCCCCGGATAGCTGGACTTCCACGAGACCATGGCCCTGTGTGACCTGTGGCATTCCTCAGTCATGCAATTGTTCCTGAGATGCCCAGACAGCCTCATCAGTGCCTCTGTGAATCTGAGCTCCAGGCTGTGCTACTTTGGCTATGATGCGAGTGCCCGCGATTGCCAGATGCATGCAGAGATGCTTGGCCTGCTTCCATTTCCCGATGGGTGCATCCTAGAGATGAGGTGCACGCAATGGGGGTGATAAATGGTAGAGACCATGTCTGCCCTCTCTGTTTGCAGCCTTCTTTGGCTGTGTTCACGGGGCCTGTGGGTACCAGCGGTCACGTGGGGTGGTCTATCACCGGCTGTTGGAGCTGGGTCACCTTCTGACTATGAATTGTTGGAGCCTACTGGGGCAGATCTGGCAGCACTGACTGGAGTGTGGTCCCATTTGGATGTGCAGGTGGGGCTCACTGTGCAGTATCCCTTCGAGGCGTACTACCTCGTCGCCCACCACATGGCAGCATTGGGATACCATCGGGGCATGCTTCAGTGGCCCGACTTTGTCCACTTGCTGGGCCACCCAGCCCCGGGCCCCTTCTTGGCCCCCTGAAGCTGACTGTGAGGTCCCCTGTGCCTTCTGGCCCCCATTACTGTCCCTGCTGTCAGCTCCCACCTGTGCCCTGATGCCGTGGGCTCATTCTCTCTGTGCCTGCTGTGTGTGCCACTTCAGCGGCTCTGCTCCCTACTCCCCCTCCCTTCCCATTTCCCTTGTGTGGGCATTAGGCACTTTTGGCTTCCTTTGCCCTCAGCCGGCCATGTCTGCCTCCCACCCCTCCCCGGTGCCTTCTGGGTGTTTTGACCACAGCCAGGAATCGGCATCACATCCGTTGCACTGCCCCGGACCGTGGTCTGTCGGTCCGATTCCCTGTCATGGTCCCGGTCCTGTCACGTCTATTTGGGGCCTCCCTGGACCATGGGAGGTGGTTGGGCGGCTCTCCACTGCTGGGAACCCACTGTGGTGAATAGGGACCGCATAATGTCTGAAATCACCCAGGGTCAAGGGAAGAGGGTGTGATGTTTGGGATGGGTAGGTACCTGTGTAATGTGGAGTTCTATTGTCATCCTTGGCTGACATTCTTGCCAATTGGACTTTTAACCAGTTGGTGTAGTTAAGTCAGGGCAGTGTTAAACCAGGGTAGGGGACCCACAAGTGACTCCTAGGTGCTGCTCCCCAAATCACTCATGCCTCCTGTGGTGCAGAGCACAAGTAATAGCTGAGAGTCATGATTACTTCCTACATTTTCTAATTATTCATTTTCTCCAGAGCGTCTGCCTCAAGTGTGTCTTTGTGGCACATGGAATCCAGTATAGTTCCTTCATTTTCTCAGTATCCTCCTGTGAGAAGCTGAGCAAAGCAAACCAATTGTGTTCGTTAAACCTTGCTGAACACCCACCTTTGCTAAACAATCACATCATTAGTGTGTGACAGCTGTCTCGCCTCCCTTGCTTCCACCTTGCTTTTCTATTGCATCAAATTAGGGGAACATTAGATTGTGATTGCTTCACAGCAGATATCATATGCTAACTGTTTGTACCCTATGGTGCCTGCTACACTCAGGCATTTTAAAACAATACAGTTTAACAATAAATTAATCAGACTATCCCAAACCATTGTCCGTTGTGAGAGCCCTCAAAGCTTTTCCTCTACTGTAAACATACTTGGATGATTTGAAAGCTACTTACCTTTGAGTCCTATGAAAGCTTCAAATATGGTGGCTTTTACTGAGAGTTGAACAAGGATCATGAAGAGACAATAGGGTATTAGTTGGTGCAAGAATGTTGTAGAGGTGAGACTACTGAGAGGAAATGAATGTAAACAAAAATATAAGTTAGGAATATGATGGGGAAAGCAAGGAGCAGACAACAATTAGTATATGAAGTTAAACACAAATGGGAGTTGGGGTGAAACAGACATAATGCTAACTCCACTTTAATGCTACTCTAACACTGCTTTAACATTTCTTCTTCATGTTGCAGGGCATCAATACAGCTCTGCAATATGAAGGTGTTAGAGCAAAGTTGATGGGCTCTCGATCTCTGCATCCTCCATATAATCAGAGGCAAAGCTGTGCAGCTTTGTTTTCCCACAAGACAGTGCAGCATTTGCCTCCTTGAGTTTTTCCCACAGGGCAAATGCTGTGCATATTGCCCTGTGGGAAAGCGATCAAAGTGGAGTTAGCATTATGTCTGTTTTTTTACCCTTGGATTCTCTTTTGAATGATCTGCTTTCCACAGAGTCTTATCAGGTTCTACCAGGGACTTCCAGCCCTTTGTCAGTCTTGAGCCAGCTTCTCTAAATGTCAATGCAGCTATAGACCTAGGATGACATCAATTTCCACACAGGATGTATTTGCAATTGTTTATCATTATGTGTGGCAATACACAATGGGTATTTTCAGACATGACGGGGCCTATTGGCCAATAGGCCCCGTCACGAAAACAATAAATTCATCCCCCACCGGGATGACCCCGTCATGCCCTAACTGATGTGCCGGGGGATCCCAGCGGGGAATTGGGGAGGGGACGGGGCCACATGGCACAATGTGTGGTTGCACGGCCCCGTCTCCTCCACGCTCCCTGCCGCCCACCCTCTGGGGAGACGGGCAGCCGTTGCGGCCAATGCGGCCACAGCGCTCGCCTGATTTGGCCACGGGCTGGAATCCCTGTGGGGATTCCAGGCCGTGGCCGCTGTCCAGAAGTGACGGCGGGGTTCATCATGGCGGGGAATCGCCTTCACCACGCGACCACCATCGGTCCTGCCGCTTCGGCTGCTCGCGTGGCGAAAGTGATTCCCCGCCATGGTAACATCTGGGGGGGAACATCTGTTCCCCCCAACAGACATTCCGTGATCGCAGCCACCACAGGGAATTGACTGTGGTTGACTGTGATCTTGTAACGTCTGAAAATACCCAATGTCACGCATGTGAGGTGAACTTAGATTATATAGCAGCATTCTTCTTTGTTCATGTATAACGGCATCTCAAGAAAAATTGTGGGGTAGGAGGCAGGGAGTGGTAAGGTGGGAAGTGCCTGACTGTGGTGAGTCTTTGCGGAATCAAGGCAGGCCTCTTATTCTTTTTTACCATAAACAGGCTGTTGAGATGATTCTTGCTTGGTACTCTTTTAATTGTTGCAAAATAAACAGAAATCTTCAGATTGGTGCCCCTTGTTGGCTCCTTCCATGAGGTGAGCTTTTGTTCCCAGCCTACCCACTGAGGCACGTCTGAAGTCTCTCTCTAGATTCACAGCTTCTGGCTTCCAGCCCTCTTCTTTCTGCTGAAGCTTGCCTGGTGATCTTCCAGTTACATCATGATCTTGTTTTTTATAAAGGCTCTCCATCATTAAAGTCTGGCCAGGTGTGGAGTACTGATTATTATTATTGTATGCATTTGTACCTCACCACCATCCTGCCTCTGGCAGCTCGGGGTGGCTCACACACAAATATAATACAATAGTAATAAAAATCATATAAACCAATCCTATAAAATAGCAATATAAAAATACAATAAAACAGGTCAAAGTGTGTGAATGAAAATAAAACCCTCACCTATTCCCAAATTTTCCCCTCCCCTCCACCAAACACCTGGAAGAAGAGCCAAATCATAAAGTGATGGTGAAAGGCCACAAGAGTAGGACTGAGGTGGAAATCCACCTGGAAGGAGTTCCACAACACTGGTGAGACCACCGAGAACACCTGTCTATCAGTCCTCACTCGACTATACCAAGGGACCTCCAGGAAGATGTGAGAATGTGAGGGGTGCAAATGATTTTAGAGGTTAGAATGCCCAGGCTGAAGAAACTGCTTAAAGTGCTTAAAGGCCAAAGCCCCTAAGTGAACTATGCACAGACTTTGATTTGACAGCTTACATAATTGCAACCGCAACTGAACTGCGAAGGCTCACACAAGATTTGCAAGCACAGCTATATTTTGGAACATTTATTGCTTACACAACAGTTCTGGGCAAATGGCTTAAAACAGACATTTGTGAAATGGGCCAAAGATCAACCAGCTAGGATGGTAATCACAAACGCCAGATGCATCCTTGTCTGAATGACTCAGATGATGTCATGGGAGAGCCAACTCTGCCTAGCAACAACATATGCATGGCCTATGTGACCGGAGACCTATAAATATGGGACTGATGTCTTTTGGAACTTGGACGCCTATAACATCAGCTCTTGGTACCATCTCAACATCAATGGACCGGTCCCGGCGACCCCATCACCTCTGTTACGGGTTGGCCACCCTGACAGGAGGATAAGTAATGTATGAAAGTATGAATGAATGAATGTTGAATATGCAATGTTGTAATGCTATAAATTTGTATTAAATAAAGCTAAGAGGTTTGCCAATATATCTCCAGTCTATCTCTGATCTCTTGAATTGACCACAGTATCTAAAAAGAACATTGTCATATTGGTTGAGTGAATGTGTGAATGTTAATAACCGTGGACCAGGACTGAGACTTAAGCCAGGGTTAGCCACCCTGAGGCCACCCTATATTGGGTGGCTTTGAACGCAAGGGGGCCTGTTGGAACCGCATGTACCCCACAGGTGTGATTGCATAAAACTTTCCCTTCCACCGCATGAGCCCATCCAGCAGTTAGCTGCCTGTCTGGCACTATGTAAGGAAACAGACTTCCTTCCCTTTTGTGTGTTTGAGAAAGCTTGTAACCAGGGCCCCATGAAAAGCGCGCTGCCATGAGTCATGGTTTTTGTGCAGAATCCTGCCTTAGGCAGGATTAGCGCTGGAACCAGGGAAATCCATGCGGATTTCCCTTTCACTGCCAGTGAATCAGGGGCTTGCTTTGACTCAGCAGAAGTGATCAATAAAGCAAGCCCCTGATTGGCTCACTGACAGTGAGCCCCTGATTGACTCACCAGTGAGCCAATCAGGGGCTTGCTTTGTTGAGACCACAAGCCAATCAGTGGCTTGCATGGCCCCTTCTGAACAAACAGTTTGCTCAGCCATTTGCCTCTCACTGTTTGTCACCACCATCTGCTCCTCGCCAGCCGCCGAGGACCCAGATTAGTTTGCCTGCTGTGCACTCTGCCTTTTCATGTTGGGGGGGTTCATGCTGCGTGCTCTGCCTTTTCATGTTGGGGGGGTTTGTGATGCACGCTCTGCCTTTTCATGTTGGGGGGATTCATGCTTCATGTGTGCTCTGCAATTCCATAGGGGGGTTTCTTTGCCGCTGCTCCAGCTACCGAGGACCCGCTGTTTTCCGGGCGCCAACTTGGTGGGGGTGCCATGCCAGCTGGCTGCAGAGTCCTGACTCTGTATTTAAAGCGCTGGGGGTGCTTTTTTTGTTTGTTTCACCCCACCGCCAGGTGTCCTTGTGGGGGAGGGGGGTGCAAACACTGGGGGATGAGCATGGAGGGATCAGTCTGAGGTGAGGAGGCCAGGGAGCTGGGGTTAGTGGAGTATGGGTTCTGTTCTGAATCCTGAGTCAGACCAGCCCCCCAGGGGGGGGGATTGCAGCAGCGCTTCTGCCCCCCCTCCCCGTGCACTGTGGCTTGCTGGCGGTGACTGGGAACCATTCACCCCTCCTCCACCTGGGAGGGGGCAGGCAGAAGAGGGGGGGGAAATAGATACAACAGCTCCCCCCCAGCACCCTCCCCCCCTCTTATTAAGTTGTTCCTGCACCCCTTTAACCCACCGGTGGGGAAAGGAGAGCTGTGAAGGCTTCCTAACTGGCAGCTCCTTCCCCCGGTGGGAGAGGAGTGGCCGATTAGGAAGACTTCACGGCTTCTCCTTCCTCTGACGGCGGGTTGAAGGGGCCGGCCTGGAGCGGAGCAGTGAGGGGTTTGTGGGTTTTTTTAGCCTAGGCTCCCAAGTTAACTGTTAAAGGGGTGCAGCTATGGAGGAGGGGCCAAAGGGTCCTCAAAGGCCAACCCTGGTTTTAAGGAGGAATGTATATCTACTTGCACCAACACACTGGTCAAAATATTTTATGCTGTATAGAACAAAGGTTGGCAAACTGAAGCCAAGTTCATATTGGGGTGCATTGCTGGAGTGCTCGCGCATATCAAAAGGGGCTTGGTTGCACTTTTTCCAAGGTGGGAGCCACACTTGCAAAGCAATTTCGGGGCCAAACTCCTCAAGTCTGCTGTGACAGCTTAAATGTTCCATCTAGAACATGAGCACTGCATCTAGAAAAACACACTAAGAACTAAGAACTGCATCTAGAACAACACACTAAGAACTAACAATAAACAATAGTGAAGCTTAGTGTGTACACTCTAGCCCAGAAACACACACGTTCATGCCCTTCCCCCCCCAGCCTCCCTCCAGCTGCTGCCTCTACCTGTCCCTATCTCATCCCACGCCAAGAGTGAAGTGCCCAAGGGCGCTCAGAGAAACGCAGAAGACAGGAGGGCATGCACTCAGGAATAGGGATGGATCCATGATCTGGACTTTTCTTCCTAAATCCTATAATTTTAGTAGACTTGTTTTGTAACATGATTGGGTTGCAGAATTTTCGATTTTGGGTCGCAGAATTTTGGATTTTTTTTTGCAGAAGTATTGGGGCCCTGCTTATAACACACTTGGAGTGTGGACATTTAAAACCCCCAAAAGGTGTATTTTCCAATGACACACTTAACAGCCCAAAAACTGGGCATGTGACAAAGATGCCCCCTGACAACTGCAAAGACTGTCCAGGGAAGTGAGGTGATCCCTCAGGTATCTAGGGCCCAGACCATTTAGGGCATTATAGGTTAAGACCAGCACCTTGAATCAGGCCCAGAAGACTGTGGTTAGCCAACGCAGAGCCCAGAGCCCAGATGTAATGTGCTCCCAGCAACCCGTCCCCATAAGGAGATGGGCCAACGCAATCTGCACCAGCTGCAGTCGCCAAACCATCACTATGGGCAGCCCGACATAGAGGGCATTACAGTAATCCAGCCTCGAGGAGACAAATGCATGGGTAATGATGGCGAGGCTAGAGTCTGAGACAAAGGGGTGGAGCTGCCTCACCAGAAGTAATTGGCAGAAGGCACTCCTGGCCACAGCAGTCACCTGAACATCCTGGCACAGCTGTGAATACAGGAGCACCCCCAGGATCCACATGTGAGGTGCTAACACTGGGCAAACCCTGTCAATGGCAGGGGACACCTCCATCCCCAGATTACCAACCCCGCCGATGAGCATCATCTCCATCTTGTCAGGATTCAGCTTCACTTGGCTAGTCTTCATCCAATCCCCCACAGCAGCCAAGCACCAGGACTGCAGGGCCTAGGTTGGATGCCCCTAAGACCCATCCCCTTCAAGGACTTATCCAAGCACCCTGAGACAGGAAATAGTATCAGCTCCACTCCCTTAACAAATAGTGATGAATCTCAGTACTTTTTGGGATACAGGACACAATTCCAATTCAGGCTTGGTTGAAATTGAGGGATAAATTATGAAGTCATAGAGATGCATAGGATTTTATCATGTCATATCAAAACATATTGATGAGAGTTGGAGATAGACAGTGGCAGCTAGTGGGTTTGGAGGCTGGTGGGGCAGTGGGCGGGTTCAACCTGCTGGCGGGCCTAAGAGCGCCTACGGCCTATGGGTGGAAACTGGTCTTGGAGCGGAGCTAAGGCAATGGTAGGCAGAGCCAGGGCAATGGTAGGGCAGTGCCATGGCATAACCCAGCAGCAAGGAGTTCCCAGGGTTAACATTGGATGGACATTGCATTACTTAACGATGGGAACTCCTTACTGCTGCATAAAGCACTGCCACTGGGGGAATAAAGAGCCCTCTTACTGGGGTCCCGTCCACTCTCTTTCCTACTGGGTCCAAATTAACCATAGTAGGTTAAAAAAATAGATCACTTTGCCATCACCTACCATTATCCTGAACCCTCAAATCCTCGATTTTCAAGGCATGCTTGGCCACCTGTAGTCTTCTGAAGGTGTAGGCTTTGGGACAAGCCTTCCTTCTGGCTTGGAGAAGCGGGAGGACTGAGTTAGCTCCCTGTCCTGCGACAAGCCGAATCAGAAGAGAATGAAAGGGAAGAGAAGGACAGGACAGAGGAGAAGTAGGAGGGAAAGGGTTTAGTTTTGGAGCACAAGAAGAGGAAGGGAAAGAGATGGGTTCAGTGGGGGACAGGGGGAAAGGATTTCCTTGTTGTCTTCAGCCTTCTCTTCTGCCATGCTCCAACCTACTTTCTCCTCTGTTCACAAGGAAAGCAGGGCGAGGTGAGGAATCATGCCAGATCTCAGAAAAACTGGAAAGAAAAAAGAAGCAAATTACTTTAGATGTTTGCATTTTGAATGACATTTTTAATTTTGCTTCTTTGTGGACCTCTCCCCGAAAGAAGAGGTCCAACACCCTCTCAATCCCAATGCGATCACTTACCATTATCCTGAACACTCTTCATTTTCATGCTCTCCTTGGCTGCCTGTAGTTTTCTAGGGTAGGCTCCCAGTCCCCAGACAGCCAAATGCCTTTCCAAGCAAACAGGCCCTTTTAAAAAAGTCTGGCCAGTTGTAGAGCTGCACTGCAAACAAACCAGGCACATCCAGACCAACACCCCTAGTAGTTACACCCTATCCCTGACAGCTAAACACCTGTCCAAGCACACAGGCCTTTAACAATAGTTTGGCCAGTTTCAGGGCTGCATTGCCACCAAACCAGGTCCATCCAGACCAGCATCCCTAGTAGCTACTATTGTAGAGTTAGCTTTCTGTTGAATAACACACAGCAGAAATTTCTTCAAAACAGAACTTTACTAACAGCTCAGAAAACATGCTTCCATACTATACAGACTGCATGGGATAAGATGGAGGACAGAGAGAGGAGAAGAGAGGAGACAAGGAGAAAAAGAAGCTGTTTCATCCCCTGACCCTCCCCTTACTGGACAAGCCCCATATTAAGCTTGCAGGGCTTGCAATGGGCTTTTACTTGTGACTGTTACACAATCCAACACCCCTTCTCAACCGTCACTAGTCAAACCCACTAGGTTCATTATTCTTAATAGCTTGCGATGGCATCCCCCTGCTAGTGGCTTCATGAACACATCCTCTGTCATATCCTCTGTAGAACAGTATTGCAGATCTATGAGTCGTCGTTCCTGTGAGTCTTTCAGGAAATGGTATTTTACATCAATGTGCTTGGTTCTGGGGTTTCTGTTTGCACCAGCGCTATACATCCTTGGTTGTCTTCCAGGATCGGCGTGGGTCTGTCAAATTTTTGCCCCAGATCATTCAGAAGCTGTCGCAACCAGATAACTTCTTGACTGGCATGTGTTGCTGCCATGTACTTTTCCTCCATCAAGGAAAGTGTCACAGAGGCTTGTTTCCTACTGCACCAGCTGATGGGTCCTCCAGCAAGCAAGAATAGGTACCCACTGGTAGATTTTCGGTCCGAATGGTCTCCAGTCCAACCTGTGTCCACGTACCCTATCAGGTCTGACACGGAAGTTGCTGAGAGCCGTAGCTTGAGGTGCACAGTCCCTTTGTACCGTAAGACCCTCTTCACTGAGTTCCAATTCCTTTGGGTTAGGGCTGAGACCCGTCTACACAGTATACCTATTGCCACCACAATGTCAGGTCTTGTGATAGTGCCAATGTACAAGAGCTTTCCTATCACCTTTCTGTATTGCTTATTGTTTGGCAGCAATAAGCTCGGTTCCTTGATTTCCTTTGGGTAGCTGGTTTCCATAGGGGTATTTGCTGCCTTCGCACACCCCATGCCGAAATTTTTATCATCTCTTCTATTGCCTGTCTTTGGTTGAGAAGATAGCTTCCATCATCTTCTCTTTCAATTTGTATTCCAGGGTAGTGCATTATGTTACCCAGGTCCTTAGTTTCAAAGTCCTGATTTAGAGCTCTCATTGTTTCACACTCGTTCCCTTCTTGCTCAAAGCATACAATAAGGTCATCAACATAAATTAATACAAAGATCCACCTGCCCCTTAGTCTCTTTGTTTATAAGCAGGGATCTGCTTTGCTCCTGGTAAAATTTTCCCTCATGAGCACCTTGTTTATTTTAGTGTTCCACTCTCTGGTGGCCTGCTTAAGCTCATATATGCTTTTGTGCAGTTTGCATACAAGATCTGGCCTTTCAGCATCTGCAAATCCTGGTAGTTAGTCCATGTAAATATCTTCCTTCAACTAACCATTTAGGAATGCTGTTTTCACGTCCATATGCTTGATTTGCATTCCTCTTCTGGCAGCTAAACTTAACAATGTTCTGATTGTAGTGTCCTTACCTACAGGTGCAAATGTTTCATCGTAGTCTTCTCCGTACTTCTGGGAGTATCCTTTCGCGACAAGTCGTACCTTGTACCGTTCAATATTTCCCTATGCATTGTACTTTATTTTAAATGTCCATTTACAAACTATGTCTTTCTCCCTGTGGGCAGGGGAGTAAGTGTCCACGTCGTGTTGTCCTGCATGGACTTGACTTCTTCTTCACCCGCTCTTACCCATTTTTCTGCTACCCCTTCTGACATCTGTGAGATGTCGTCCTAGGATGCTGGCTCTGACAATTTAATGGTGCTGACTTTGTAGGACAGTCAAGTGGGAGGAATGCCTTTGTTAGACCTTGGCTCAGGTCTTTGGCCTTGGCAACAATGCCTTTGTTGACTGCCTTGGCTCAGCATCAGCAGCCGGCTGTGTCTGTTCCTCCACTTCTGTTACCTTTGTGCCGATTTTGACTATTTGTTCAGAGGATTGCTCCCTTTCAGTGGTTTTGTCCATGGTTGGTTGTTCTCCTTTGCCCAGACCTTGGCGAGTCATCACACTATCGCTTGAGTTTTCCACGAAAGTCAAACTGTTACTAATGCTTATTTTGTCTGTGCATGGATCCAGGATCCTGTAACCTGTGAAATGCTCACTGTATCCTACAAGGATGCCTTCCATTGCTCTGTTTTGAAGCTTGGTACATTTCTCCTCTGGGATATATATGTAAGTATTATTTCCAAATACTCTGATGTGGCCCACACTACATTTTTGACTATGCCACAGTTAAAATGGAGTTTTCCTCACTGTTCTAGAATATAGCCAATTGTGTAGGTAGGTAGCAGCAACTGCTGCTTTACCTCAGTATCTTTCTAGTAGTCCAGAGTCTGTTAACATGCATCTAACCATTTCGGTTAGCATTCTGTTTTTCCTTTCAGCTGTTCCGTTCCGCTCGGGTGTATATGGCACTGTTTTTTGGTGTCCAGTTCCATGGAGTCTCAGGAAGTCCTCGACTTCCTTTCCTGTGAACTCACCCCCATTGTCAGTCCGCAGTGTCTTTGGTCTGCACTGGAACTTGTTGCTCGTCATGGTTACAAAGCCCTTAATTTTGTCGAATACTTCATCTTTACTCTTCATGACATATGTGATCGTGTACCTTGAATAGTTGTCAATGAAAGTTACCATATAGCGGTTGCCTCCTGGTGTAGGAACCTTCATTGGGCCGCAGACATCACTGTGTACAAGATCAAGCAGTTTCATGGCTCTATTCTGAATCTTCTTAGGAAGCGTAGCCCTCGTGGCTTTGGCTTTGATGCAACAGTCACATTTCATGATCACCGGACATGTTGATACCTTAAGGTCTTTAGTCAACTTCTGTCTGTGCATTTCCTTGATGCTGTCTGCGTGTCTATGTCCCATGTATCTATGCCAGAGGTGGATGCAGTTATCATGTGGTTTGTGCGCAGTGAGCTTTGCCTGTTCTTCCGCTGTGCTCAGACAGTACAGGTGCTCATCTGCAGTGGCTCTGGCCAGTACTTTTGTCCCACTTTGAATTGTGCGTTTGTCTCCCTGGAAATGGAAGGTGAACCCCCTTGCTTCCAGGCACCTCATGGACAGGAGTCTCCTGTCTAAGTTGGACACATAGAGCACATCTTTCATGGTTATGGTCAGTGTGCCTCCCTGTGACTGATTGCAGTACAGGAATCCTTGTCCAATTCCTTTCGCGTTGATGCTTCTCCCATCTGCAAGATAGATCCTTTCTTTACTGCTCATATCCAGCCCTGTGAAGAATCCTTTATCGCTAGTCATATGGCTCGTTGCCCTGGAGTCTACACACCAATTTGGGATGGGCTGTCTTGCGTTGCTCTGAAGCACCCACTCCATTGTTGAGCGACTGTGTTGCTGTTTGTGACTTTAGCCCTCAGCTTAGGTGTTCGTGGAGACAGTGTCTGCTGTTCTGCTTTCCATATATAACAGTCTTTCTTTAAATGTCCCTCCTTTTTGCATCTGAAGCATACTCTGATTTCTCTCTTAGGAGCTTTGTCTGAGGTTTTCAGTGCAGTCTCATTACCCTGATTTAGATCATTCTGCAGGTTATCCTTCTGCACTGGAATTCATCTGCAAGTCTACCTTTAACAAAGTCCAGCTTCAGTTCAGCCTCTGGTCTTGTCTCCATGGCAGTGATGAGGGACTGTAAGATTCAGGCAGGCTGCAGAGGAGTAGGGCTACCACATGGCTGTTCTTTATATCTTCTCCAATTCCACGCAGCTGTGCCACTACTTCCAACATGGCATTTATATGCTCCTGCATTTCACTTCCTTTGCCAAGCCTCATTTTGTATAGTTTCCTCAGTAGAAAGTAACAGTTTGCTATTCAGACTAGTTCTCTCATGCAAGTTTTTCAGTGCAATCCACATGCCTCTTGCTGTGGTCTAACTTCTCATATGGATTAGCTGGTCATCTTCTACCAACAAACTTATTGTAGCCTTTGATAACCTGTCCTTTTTATCCCATTCCTCATGATTTGCTGCTGGTCTGTTCATGGTAATCACCTCCCATAGATCATCTTTAGACAGCAGCATTTACACTTTAAACTTCCACAGTTGGTAGTTTACGTTGTTCAGCTTTCCTACTGAAAGTCTGAGCTGCTTGCCATACTTGCTTCCCTCCCTTTCCCCTTCTGGGATTTAGGCCTTTTTACTCACAGTCAGTAGGCCTCTCTGTCTGGGAGTTTTCTTTCACAGTCTGCACTCCTCTTGGCTGTTTCTAGTCTTCAAAATTGCCTTGAAGATGTCCTGGGCCCGTAACCTATTGTAGAGTATTGAATAACACACAGCAGAAGTTTCTTCAAAACAGAACTTTACTAAGAACTCAGAAGACGGGCTTCCATACTGTACAGACTACATGAGACAAGATGGAGAAGAGAGAGAGGAGAAGAGAGGAGACAAGGAGAAAAAGAAACTGTTTCATACCCTGATCCTTCCCCTACTGGACAAGCCCCATATTAAGCTTGCAGGGCTTGCAATGGGCTTTTACTTGTGACTGTTGCACAATCCAACAGCTACACCCTATCCCCGGAAGCCAAATGCCTGTCCAAGCACACAGACCTTTTAAAAAAAGTTTGGCCAGTTTCAGGGCTGCATTGCCACCAAACCAGGCACATCCAGACCAGCATCCCTAGTAGCTACACCTTATCCCCCAATAGCCAAACACCTGTACAAGAAAGCAGGCCCTTTTTTTTAAAAGTCTGGCCAGTTGCAGGCCTGTATAGCAACCAAACATGTGGGAGTGAATAAACCAAATTTAAACTATGCATTTTTGTTTCTCCACAAAACCGGCAAGCAAGATTCTCAAAAGCACAGTCATAAGCAGAGAGGCAAGAAACTACTTTCCAGCAGGGGGCAGAAGTGAAACAGCAAAGGAATCATTTTAAACAAGAGTAGTCATTACCAGTGGACCCACAAATTCACAAAATGGCCTCTCTACTCATGCTTGCGAGGAGAAGGAAAGCAGTAGTGCATCATGCAAGCACAGAGCAAGCAAAACAAACCAGAAATCCTTAGGCCATTGACCCAACAGTATTATGTGAAGTCCTAAGAAAAAAAAAGATGCTGCACATCACAAAAACAGCAGCATGGAGTTCCACTTGTCCCAAAATAGAAAACATGCTACATGCAGTTCTGTTGCAATGTAAAAAGTGTATGAGCTGCTACAACAAACCTTCCTGCAAGGACTATTAATTAGTGAACCAACCTGTGGCATGGCCTTCTCACAGACAAGACTGAAACATCCCATGCCCAGTCTTCAAAAGGGCAGGCCAGTATCACCGGGAGAGGGGAAGGCTCCCAGGGAAGGGGTCCACATGGCCAAGGGTTCTCACGCTCCTGCACTCATACACCACCTGCCCATTCAAGAACTGATATCTGAGAAGGAAGCCTGTCAGGATAATGTGTGGGTTCTGTTAGACTCACAGCGACCAGACTCTTATCATCATAGGGCATGGGGACAGTAGGGGACCATAGGACCTCACTCCTCACACTCTTCCTGCTATAACCCACACCAGGAACAATGGGCTAAGGCAAAAGAAGTGATGGGGCATGAGGAAGAGCAGGAAGGGTCCTGGGGGAACACGGGTTACAAGGAGAGGGCTTACATACTACTATGACCAGGAGGGGGAGGGATGCCCAGGAGGGGAAAGGCTGCATTATTCACCCACACTTCACCCCCACTCTCACTCACTCACACACATTCCACTTGCTTTCTACAGGGAGGAGATGGGGAAGGGAAGAGAACAACAGGCCACACCAATAGTCAAGTTCAAGCACACACAACACACCACACCACACTTAGCTTCCAATATTGGCCGGTTTTCTCCTCTGCAATCACCAACGTCGGGTGCTTCCTGATACTGGACTTTGTGCCTCTGGCCCCACCCCCGTGCATGCCTCCAAGCATGCGGAATTCCACACAGAGGGAGGCGCCACCCCTGCCGTACTTGGGGGTGTAGGCCCTGCCTCCCTGGCATCTCATGGAATTGCCAGGGAACCCAGGACACCACCCAGCGCTGGTGGCGCTGCCACAGCCTCTACGGAGAGGGGTGCCATGGGAGCCCCAAGAACAGGACAAGCCTATTGCCACCATCGCAACACCCCAGGCCTAGAAACCTGACAGCCAGGACCATTTTCAAATGCAGAAAATATTGCAGCAAAGTTTGTAAACCTTTTCCATCAAAGCCCCTAGATCCCCCACCTAACACAGAAACAGCAGACAGTTTATACTGGAAAAGAGCAAAGAAAGGGAACACCACTGACTTCAACAAACCATTTTGTGGGGGCTCCAGTGCCACAAAATGGCCACTGTCTTTTTTGCACATGCTTTGGACCAAATATTCAGCTGCTCACCTCAGAACATCTACTTGATATTCTAGGTTAGCATCTCAATATTTGGCTTCAACCAACCCTTTGACACAAGACACATCCATCTTAATTAGGAAAATTCAATAATGGTTTCCAAGTGAGAAAGAAAAACCCAAGTTACTCACACTAGTAGTAGTATCTATCTCTGCAACAATAGCCTTTACTTTATTAAAGGTTAATGCAGTGCAGAGATACTACTACTAGTGTGAACATAGGATATTTTTAGCACTTTGAAACCAGTGTTGCATTACCTAATGGAAATGGCTGAAAAGCTACTTATGCTACTACTAGTAGCAGAAGTAGTTGTGGTTTTTAAGCCTATTCCTTTAAGTTAGGGTGAAAACAGACATGACACTAACCACCCTTTAGCCACCCTTGGTGGTTATTTATGCATGTTGCAGGGCTGTATTGGTGCCCTATTCAGTCCTGCAACATGCATAAATAACCACCAAGGGTGGTTAAAGGGTAGTTAGCGTCATGTCTGTTTTCACCCCCAGAATACACCACACAGCAGCAAGTTTAACTTTACTCAATTAAAAATTAAGAATTAATGTCTTGAGGCAGCTGGCAGCACAATCATATCTATTTATTTATTTATTTATTTATTTATTTCAATTTTATCCCACACCCTCCTGCTCACAGAGCAGCACGGAGCGGCTTACAACACACACAATAAACAATTACAAGTCATAATTAAAACATACTATTAAAAGCAATTTAAAAATTAATTTAAAATATCCTGAAAATACAAAAAATATACTAAATGGGCAGAACCAATCTGTATGTAATAACCATATGTGATATCATCCCATAATAATCACTATTTATTATAGCATCCCCCCTCCTCCCAAGACAAGTCCCCCAGCCCCCAGGGCACCCCAAAAAAGCCAAGGCCAAGCCCCAGCTGGGTCCCCAATGTTCTCACTCAGCAGGCCTGAGCCCAGACAGAGCAGGCTGAGCTCGCCAGTCTCTCCTCCCCACTGGAGGACAGGATGCTGGGCTTGAGATTGGACCCTTGCTCTGACTTGGCACTACCTAACTTGCTTCCTTGAGATTATTATTATTAATAAAATATTATCTATAAATAAATATAATCTAACAGTGATCCTGAATGAAAAAGATTCAGTCTGACCACCTGCTGGCTGACCAACTGCAAACTCATTCTCTCTCTCTCTCTCTCTCAAGAACTGAAAGAGAGATAAAATGGCACCTGGTGGAGTCACCTTTATATATGCTCTGGTCTCTGCAGCAGGCAGCCCCCACCCTCACACTACCTGAGAGAGAAAAAGCGCACTCTCAGAGGCACTAAATAAAAGTTACACAAAAAACACAAGCACTCTCCACTCTGCCCCCCCACGCAGTTGCTGTTACACCGGCCAATGGCACACACACACATCACAACAGTCTCTCTCTCTCTCTCTCTCTCTCTCTCATGCACACACACACACATCCATTGTTCCCTCTCCTGCCCACAGGGCACCAAGGGCTACACCCCATATAACATTACTGTGCTGCCGGTTGCATCTCCATAGAGCGCCATGAAAGACTGCCCCAAGTGATCCTGGCAACACGTTGCTCTTTTCTATGAACACACACTGGACGGCACTCTCTAGCTGCCCAAAGCATGTTCTGCAAAGTTTTGACCCTTACAGGTCTCCGTAACTCTGTCTGACTCCACCCTCCTTCAGTGGGAACCTCTGGCTCTCCAAGTCCCCTCCCAGGCAGCTCCCTGCAAGTCCTGACACACACACCCCTGCAGTTTGTACATGTGCAGAGCCTAGGAGCTTGCTCGTGCATGCACACTGCTCCAAACAGGAAGTTCAGAGCACCGGAGCGGCTTGAAACAGCACTGGGGACAGGAGGATTAAAGGTAAGTGATACTGGTCCCTCCTCTCTTCGCTTCACTGGCTTCCCCTTCCTGAACTAATCCTGCACAAGCTCCTAGTCTTCACCTATAAAGCACTTCACAACCTTGCTCACCCCTACCTCTCTGCACTTATCGCCCTCCATACTCCAGCCCGTGCACTTCGCTCCTCCTCTGTCCCTTCTCTCACCTTTCCATGCCTTCCCTGCTCCCCTAAGCACCTTCGTCCCTTCTCACTTGCTGCCCCCATGCCTGCAACTCCCTCCCTGTCCACATCCGCCTTGCCCCCTCCCTTCATACCTTCAAATCTCTCCTTAAAACTCACCTCTTTCGCTCTGCTCTGTCTGACTCTTTATCCTGCTGAGCCACTATTCCTATATCTATGATCGGTTTACCCTTATCCTTGCAACATGGACCTGCCTGCTGTCATTCTCATCATAACCAAGCCAAGTACGTGCACTTGAGACCTTGCATCTTCATGAATGTTAGACCCCTTGACTCTCCCTCTGTTCCCCTTCCTAAGTCTCTCCCCCAGCTCCTGTCTCTCAGATTGTAAGCCCTAGGGGCAGGGACAGTGTCTATTTTATGACTTTGTAAAGTGCCAGGTACACTACTGGCGCTATATAAATGTTTGTTAATAATAAATAATAATAATAATAACTGATACCTACCTTACAGGGCATGTGAAAGGACAGGAGGGGCATTGCCATCCACCCTAGGGGTGGCATCGCGCCTGGAGATAGATGTATTTTGTTTAACTTGATAACTTTGTGAATAGAATAGACAAGCTTGGTATACATTGTCCTCCTTGCCAAGAAGACATCTGCCAAAATATCTAATAAGTGGTCGCTTTTCAGAGGGCATATGTTGCATACATATGGGGACCAGTAATCTGTAAGATGTCATTAAGTGCTTTTTGAATATTACTAGCATTTTTCAGGCATGTATATAGAGAACTTCACCCTTGATAGTCTTTTACCTCAAAGTCACAAGCATCTATAATCTAACGATGGTATTAAGGTTCTAAATGGTAATATCAGGTTATTAAAAAAACAACAGTAGTAAAACAACTTAATTTCCTGGTTTCCAAATATTGATTTCATTTTCCTTTCTTGCTCTTGCATGGCATTATGAAATTGCGCTTTTTCATCATGTTTACATGTGCCATCCCTAATGCATTACCAGGTGTGAGATTTATGAGTGAACACATGAGACCTGCCATAGCAACTCACATTTCTAACCTTTCAGATAAACTGCAGAGTTTTTTCCTGCTGTGTAGCTTTACCTTTTAATCTCTGCTGAACATATTTCTAAAACAATATTTTAATATTTTTTGCATATTTCTGGTTGAGTTATCAAATAGAAATCTAATTAGGATTCCTCTTTTGCATTGTTCTAACAAAGACCAATTTGTACTTCATGTTAATACCCAAGTATTTGGAGAGAGATAAGCATACATCACTTATCTTCTTTGAGTGAAAAATAGATGTAAATTGCTGCATTTGGATAAGCTGAAATTCCCAGTATTATTGTATTAATACATCTAGAGTAGGTATAATGGACAATATTCTTTTACATAAGAAAGAAGTGGCTCAGAAGTTCAGATTTTAATTCTGATGTATAGTTTCTCTGATATATCAGAAGTTGCCTCTGTTCATTCAGTAAGACAGGTGGGAGGGAAGAATGATTTTTTCATTACATTAAAATGTTCTACAATTCCATAGCAATACAAGAGATTAAAGATAATGAGATATTTAAGAAGAGCTTTCCAGAAGAAGATTCAAAATTTATTTTAAATGTTTAGAAATGCATTAAAATACAGCACATCTAATTAAGGCATTAAACTCATAGTATATTTAGAAAGAGAGTCAAATTCTCTTATCCTTTTCACTGATGCAAATCAGCAGTAACTCTCACTAATTTCAGTAGAGTTTCTCTGCATTTACATCTTGGGGCTGCAGAATTTGTAGGCACGTGTCAAGCTTTAGCAAAAGTAGTCATGTAATTGTTGTCAACACTGCTTTCATCTTTCAGAGAAAGTCATTTATAATTAGAGTTCAGAATGAATATAATTCTTTGCCTGATGAAGGGAACTTTGTGGCCCCAAAGCTTTCATGCTTTACCCAACAGGAGTTAGTCCAAAATAAAGATATCTGCACGACTTTGCTTCATCATAGTCTCCATTTCAGAATGCATGACAACTATCCTCTCTCTAGACTTTGCACCCAACTCAAAGCCCACACAAACATGAGGTGCAGACTGAAGGGAAACTGTGCACATGCATGGTGCTACCTCTGGGGTCCGACCATACCATCACCCAAGTTCATCACCCCAGCCCTGCCCCTAGGAGTGGCAGGGCTACAGCAGAGGACTCCGGTGTCAGTGCAGTCATATCCCAGCAGCAGCACCATGAGTGTGCATGGTGTCTGATCAGTCCACATATTGCATGCATAGGGACCTTTAATTATGACTTAATTCTTCCCAGGAAGTTTTCTCCATACCCGTAGAATAGTAAGAGAGAAATGAATCATTCACTTGCACACTTGCTTCAACAGCTTTGGCAGAAGTGATTCACCACCCTTCCAACCAGCTATAATCACTTGATCAGAAATAAGCCAGTTTAAGAGATTTTAAATATCTCTTCATAAATAGTGACACAATGAATGTTTTCAGATGAGATGCTACCCCGCATGGCCACCCATGAGCCACGAATCCAACTGCTTTCACTTTTGCAACTATGGGTGAAAATAAACATGGAACCACCATGGCAGCTCCCCTGCCCAGGGATGCATGGAAGATGATGGCCACCACCTTTAGGCAGGGCCCCGATTCTTCTGCAAGTTTTCCCCCAAAATTCTGCGACCCCAAATTGAAAATTCTGCGACCCAATAAAGTTACAAAGCAAGTCTATTAAGATTAAAACTGTGAGATGGCAATCCATTTCCTTGTACCAATGAATAAAAAATCTGCTTATAATTTTTTATGTGTACGGGTATTTCAAATATCAGACAACCCCCCCCCCAAAAAACAACACCACATGGCAATGCAGAGGGCACAGCTCCTAACCCACCCCCCAAAACACATGGCAATGCAGAGCTCGCAGCGGGACAGCCCCACGCAGGAGCACACACACACACACACCCCACACCTACTTACCTTATGGCTGGAGCAGGCAGAGGCAGTGATCCCTGGAGCGGCGGCAGCGATCCCTGGAGCAGTGGCAGTGATCCCTGGAGCAGCGGCTGGAGTGGCGGCGATGATCCCTGGAGTGGCGGTCGGGTCCCTCAGCGATCAGGTAAGTGGCAGAATCCAGGAGCTGCTTTATAAAGGCCGTGCAAACCCCCGATTGGCTTGTGGCTAGAATAAAGCAGGTCCCGGATTGGCTCACTGCCAGAGAAGGGAAATTCCGCAGGGATTTCACCAGTTTCTGCGATAATCCTGTCCAGGGCAGGATTCTGCAAAAATTCTGCGAATCGCGGTAGCGCAGAAGAATCGGGGCCCTGCCTTTAGGGCTGGGTTTGGGGTATACAAAAAATGTGCACCCAACTGGGCTGACTGGCAAGACGTCCCCTGCCCCACCCCCAGTGCAGGAACAGAAAAAACGTGCAGCCAGCCAGACCTGCCTCCAGTACCCTGTCCCTGCCATGAAGGGCAGCCAATCGCGGGCAGACATGGTGGCCGACTATGGTGACCCCCGAACCCTGCTGGGGATGGGACCAAAACCAGATGCATTTGTCTGCTATGCCCACATTGGCCTGCCTGGGTGGACCTTGCCCTGGGCTGTGGGCCTGGGATCTTCCTGGAGACCAATTTTGGGCTAGCCAGGGACACGAGCCAGGGCAGCAGTAGGCCCACATATGGCAGCCCAGAAACAGACATAGCGGGCCAGCGTTACATTTATTTTTACCCTAACTTCAGTTCAGGACACAGGGGGAGAGTGCTGATTGGCTTTAGGCTACAGTTTCCCAGACTAGTGCAGCTTACCCTGATCCAATGGAAGGGGCTCAGGGCATGCTCTCACAGCCCCTAGAAGGCTCCAGTGGCAGAAATAGCAGCTCCTTCCTGAGGGGGAGCCACATGGACATAACTCAAGACACTTCTGTCAAGAGTCACAATACAGATCCCCAAATACGACATTCAGCTCTAGAGCCTCCATTTGCCCAACTCTGGCACTTAAAGTTTAGGGTTCGTATCTTAGTGCAGAGGCTCTCAGACTGTGGGTCGAGAAGATCTCAAGTACCATCACAACATCTGTGGATGGTGGTGTAATCCCAATTGATATATTTTGCATATCTCTTGTTTCTGTCTGGAGATTATGAAATTATATTTAAATCTAAAAATGGGGTCACACAGGTAAAATGTTTGGGAACCACTGTTCTATTCTGCAAGACTACCCTCACCTAACCTGATTAGGTGTGAATATGCTGTTTAATTTTGTTAACTATTGAGATGATAGCAATATGATTGTGGCACGTTAGCATCTTGATGTGGCAGAGTAACAGTAAAGGCAGAGCTCATGATTTGTGAAAATGGTGGCGAGTGCCAGCAGATAAAAGAAGGGGGGTGCACTGTTATGGTTTACATTTCCATTATGAGCTGTTGTACGCTTCTCTGAAGCAACCAACAGTGGACAGTGCAGGAGACAAGAAGATGCTGTGCTTGAACCTCGATAGATCGTGGGTCTGAGTCAATCTGGAAGTTTTATTGACTTACATTTAATGAATGGTCAGGAAGCCAACTTCAATCAGAGCAAAATTACAAACTCCTCTCATTATCCTCCTCTCAAACTCCTCTGGGCAAACAGATTGCGCTTGTGGCTTTGGTTGATGACCTTTGCCATGAATTGTGAGACAGTATGGGGTGCAGTATCATCAATTGTCGGTGCACCCTCCCCCATGAGACACAGAGACTGCAATGGTGTTAAAACTGGCCACACTTTTTATTAACAACACATTAGCCTTAATAGGCGGTGGGTAATTGCCTTAGCAATTCTGGCTCCAGCATGCTACCTATGTAACTTATCTTATTAACTCTGGCACTGCCCAGATACGCCCTCCGTTGACAGTACCTTAACCTTAAACCCCACCTCCCTCGACAGTGCTCAGGCTTGGCCGTATGGAAGGTGGGGAAGAACCAACATTCTATTTGGGTAAGGAGAGAAGCATCGACCCGGTGCAGAGACAGCGCATGCCACTGGACACTGAGTCAAGGTCACGCCTCCCCAGGGGATGACCCCAGTACATGCTTCACCCTGCATTACACTGAGTGTCACCTCCCATCTCTTAAGGAGATGCCTCACCTATTTCCTACCAATACCTATTTATCCTATATAGCATGCTGGACCCCTGCAGAGTGCGACAATACCCTCTGTTCGAGTTTCAAATCAAAACAACTCCGAATTGTACCTCAAGTAGGCTGACAGGCCTTCGACCGTGATTCAGAATTCCCCCATTTAATGCCGAGATTATCAGGTATAGCCAATTACCTAGATCAAAATAAAAAGGGGTCACCAATCAAGTCCTATTTAACCTACCCCCAACACTGTTGAGGAGGTGAAAAATTACAGACCATACCAATGCGGTGTCTGCCAAAAATTCTTCCTCGATCCTTGTAAAGGCAATCAGCTACAGCCACAGTGCTGGAGGGGATGGTGGGTGAGGCCAATTGCTTGCCCGCCATGAGCCGAATGGTGGCTTCTTGCTGCCTGCAGATGTCCACCCCCCTCTACCGAGGGCAGGACATCCACCCCCGACAAAGCGCGCATGCACGCCTCATTCCAGGGGCCATTGTCCTAGTAACGACAAATCAGAGGCACCGCCTTCTAGAAGTACGGGCCGTAGTGGCCGGCCATTCCCACTCCTCTGTGCCTTAACTTGGGAACGAGGAGAGGGGGCACGACAAAATGTCCGTCGCCGCCATTTTGGTGGCGAAGGGTAATATGCTGATGACACCCAATTCTACCTCTCATTTTTATCTGACCCAGACCCGGCAGTCTCGGTGCTTACTGGATGTCTGGTGGCTGTTGGGGATTGGATGAGGGTGAGCTGACTGAGGTTGAATTCCGACAAGATGGAGGTGATGATGGTAGGAAGGGCAGTAGATGTGGCAGTTCCCATCATTGATGGGATCCACGCTCCACTGGTATCCCAGGTCCGTAGGCTGGCCGTGCTCCTCGATCCACACCTCTGCCTGGATTCCCAGGTGGGGACTGTGGCCAGCAATGCATTCCACCAATTACATCTGGTGTAACGGCTTCAGCCGTATGTTTCAGATAATGACCTGGCTACCATCATCCATGCTTTATTGCTTTCATTATCTCGAGATTGGGTGATTGCAATGCACTCTACATGGGGCTACCTATGGTGACAGTCCAGAGACTGAAGCTAGTGCAGAATGAAGTGGTTCATCTCCTTAAGGGTACCGGTCTCTATGAGCACATTACACCGGTGCTCTGAGCTCTGTAAGGCTGCCTATAGTCTGCTGAGCCCGATTCAAGGTATTGGTTTTGACCTATAAAGTTCTATATGGCCTTGACCCAAATTACCTGCAGGACTGCCTGGTTTTACACGCTCTGGAGTGGGCTCTGCAGTTTGCTGGGAGTGCCCTTCTCGAGGTCTCCCTTGCAGCCCAGGGGGCCCACGATGGAAAGGGTGTTCTCGGTGGCCACACCTAGGCTGTGGAACTCCCTTCCAGTGGAGGCCCAGATGGCCCTGGATCTCTCCTCCATCCATCATATGTGTAAAACCTGGCTGTTCCACCTGGCTTTTTGTGAGGGAGATGAGGTGTAGGGTGGGATGGGGGTCTGGAAGGAGGGAGGTTGATTCTGTGCCTTCTCTTTTTATAGTATTGTTTGGTTTTACTGATTTTATGTGTTTTAACGTTGTAAGCCACCCTGGGCTGCTTGGAGCAGGAGGGGTAGGGGAGCAAATGATTTTATAAATAAATATATAAATTCATGAAGAGAAACCAAACCAAAACTTCACAGGAACTTATAAAATAGGGAAGTGCATTTGTTTTAGTTAATATTAACTAATACAAAAAAAGTCATTTTAGGATGTTATTACAATAATTAAAACAAAAGGGTTAATAACTAAAAAATGAATCAATTTCAGTATTAGTTATTAGCTCCGCTCGGACTACTTCATGCAGGGCTATAGCACATGCCATGGCTTCAATCTGTCTGTGATTTGTTGTAAACAAGAGTTCAGAAGGGGGATCAGAAGGGAGGAGGAACCATGAGCAGGGCCCCGATTCTTCCGCGGAATTTTTTTTAAAATTCCGCGGGAGTCAGGGCCCAATTCTGTGCCTCGGCACGATTTACCATGGGGGGGGGCTTGGATTGCCTCCTCCTCCCCCTGCACTGGTAAAATCCTCAGGGCTTCCCCTCCCCAGCTGCCGGGGCTTGCCCTTCCCAGCTGCTGGGGCTTGCTTGACTCTCCCCCCCCCC